>JANKYE010000002.1:12596544-12618852 GCA_032467995.1 Erythroxylum dillonii | reverse complement strand
TGATTTCTCCTCTTAATTTCTCACATCATGCAAAAATTATAATTCCCTACAAGGAAATATTAAATCAAATTAAGTCTCAATAATTAAATCAATAAGATGATTAAAATAAAATAATTAAAACGCAAATATTAGACAAATATGCACTTATCAATGTTATAATTTTTATAAGCATCAGCTCAAACTCTCAAATAGTTGGGGTTAGGAATTTCAACAAAATTTGTGAACTTGTCCTAACAAGAGAAGCTAGCTTAAATGTTTTTATTAAATTAGTTATAGATTAGAATCTTTAATTCATGCTTTCACTCCTAAGGGAAAGGAAATCAGGTTAGTGCACTTATGAAACATACTTTGTAGATATACTAAACCATGGTCCAAATTTTAGTGCTTATTAGCCTTGGCTTGGCTTGTCTTTGATTGTTTGTTTTCTATTAGTGTAATTCCTTGTAATTCCTAGTTGTTACTTTGTATTGTAAGGTTTTCCTATTTTAATATAATTCTTTGATTTTCAAAAAATTATATATTCAAATTGATCAAAAAGAAAAAAATTATTTAAAATATACTTACATTGGATATAATCTATAACTAAAAATAAATATATTCTTTCTTGATCTTATTTTCAATACATTCCTTTGAGTTTGACCCATTATTAAAAAATATTTAATATTTTAAGAAAAAATATGTGGTTTGTTAAATGGAGATAATCGCACATCTTTTATTAATATTCCTTTATCAACTTTTTTAAAACATATTTTGTGATATATTTCGAACTAAGTCACTTGTTAATTTCATCATAAAATAAATATAATTTTTTTTACAATTAATAAATTATAATAAAATTTTAAATATTTATAAAGATTTTAAAGCGTTAATTAAACTATTTAATATATTAACTATTATATATTTAAAGTAATTTGTATACTTTTTAAAGTTTTTATTTGAGTTGAACTCGTTATTTAATTTTGAAAATATTGGATTAATAAATAATCTATTTAAAATGTATAATTTATGATAATTTATTTAATATACTCAAATAGTCAATGTGAATTCTCCCTATAAAAATTTTGTTTCCTCACTTATATTGCTTTATTTTTACCTAAACAAGTTCAAATTCAGTAACATAATAATTTTAAAAATAATAGATAATAGGAGCTAAACCATTGTTTTAAAAATCGGATCGGACCAGCTCGGACCGGTTCGACTGGTGACGAGTCAGCTATCCGGTCCTGTTCACCCCTAAAAACCGGTTCTCAATTGAACCAGTGCGAACCAGTCAAAACTGATCAATTGATTGGTTCGACCAGTCCGACCACTGGTTTAATAATTTTTTATTTTTTGTATTTTTTAATATTATATATAATTAAATATAATTATTGCATAATTATAACGTCACATCAGTTCGACCGATGGTTGAACCAATCGAATCAGTTAAATCAGTGATTAGTAAAGCCTTCGATTCGATGGCCGGTCCGAGTTTCAAAACACTGAGTTAAACACTAGCGTCAAACATGGAATGATCTTCCACTAATATATTTTAATGTGTTACATGATCAATGTTCTTTTTATATGAATAAATTTATTTATTTTAAATAAATTATTTTATATAATGAGTTCAACTTTCAATCTCTCTAACGTGTTAGTTGATGAATGATCTTTTTATATGAATAAAATTATATATTTTAAATAAATTATTTAATAAATTAATAATTATATAATGAGTTCAACTTTCAATCTCTCTCATCACTCTCTTTCAATTAGAAGGTTAGCGGGAGCTGACTTTACTTGGACCATCCCGAATTGAATTTACTAAACGATTGTATTAGTAGTGTAGTAGTTGGCAGTTGTCTATTGTCTACCGAGGCATTACCCATACATCACTCGTACTTTTCTACATGAAAGCCATTTGTCATAAATCGTATATAACCAAAATTAATAAGAAATAACAGACGGTTGAGAAAAATTAGGTCGGTCTAGGGTTTCTCTCTCTACAAGTGCCACTGAGCTGATACTTACAGATTCCTTTCTGTTTCTTCAGGTGCTGCTGCTACTACAGACATCGCTACTCTACCTCCCTCTCTTTTCTTCTCGTAGATCCATCAGCTTGTTTCTTTTTTTGTTTAGAAGTTGTTCTGGTTGATGCATTTGTCAACATTGTCGACTGCTTCCCCTATTGTCTTTGCAATTATCACCATCTACTTTGTTACGCTTTTCCGTTTGGGTGTGTCAAAGCTGATATCAGAACTTAAAAAGGGATTCATGGTTATTACTTATCATACTTAAAGCTTCATTATTTTGGATTTGTTTTTGTTTGATTGATCAATAGTTGCAAACTGAAAGGTCTGACTTGGGTAGATGTCAAAGGGAGTTGGAAAGTTCACTATTGCAATCACTAACGGACTCCAGATTTGGAGTTCTTTTTGTAGATGAGTTTCGAAAACAACTCTAGTTAATAAACCAGTAGTGAGCATGTAAAGTGTTAACTGCTGATACTGTTTTATCCACTGCTTGCGAAGAACAAAACTTATATTACTTATGTTTCTACTAACACCTTGAATTGTCTTCTGTTTTCTGTATTTTGGTTTATCTAGTTGCTTCTAAGCTATTAAGCAGTTGCCACCAGGGCAACAAAATCTTAAAGCAACGACTTGCAGTCTAATTCTCGGAAATTACTGGTTCTTTCATAGCTTTAAGCTTATAAGAATAGCCATTTTGTCCTTTTCTTAGACCCCAATCAAGTGTATGAAGTAAAAGTTGAATTCTTGTGTTAGGTTGGGAATTACATAAGATGAAAATCCATCGGTCCTTTGTAGTCATCTGCTAAGTGTTCAATTGGGTTGGCTAATTTCTTAGGTTCAGATATATGTACCAGTTACTGCAGAATTTCTTCACTGCCCCCCTTTCTCTCTGTGGTAATCGACTGGAATGTGGAGATTGACATTCTGATGAACTTGACTGCTAATTGAGAGTTCTCGTTTGTTTAATTTTTTTAAATTGATTAATTCTATTTTTGTGTTCTTTAACCACAGATCTGAAGCAAAATAGAAGGAAATAGAGTGTATATGAAATTCTCTATTCACTAATATTCAACCCAAATTCAGATAGACAAGTACGGTTATGCCCAATATGGAAATTGAAAATTCTTCCGTATCACGAGCTGAAGAAATCAAAGTTCTGGCTAATGAAGCATTTAAGGGTAATAATCCATGCTTATGCAATTGTTTCTGATGTGTTCTTCAAAATCTTGAATCTCAGTGAATGACTTTGTAATTTTTTCATCTCGGTGGAAACAATAGTGTGTTAAGCAGTCTAAAGGTGCTTAATTCACAAGAGTAGTGTGGTTGGCGTTCAAATTCTAATAGACAATTGATTTACGCATGCTGTTCAACCTTGCTAATTACTGTCAGTCACTTCCAGCTCACAAGTATGCTCAGGCTATTGATCTATATTCACAAGCAATTGAAATAAATGAACACAATGCCGTCTACTGGGCTAATCGTGCATTCGCCCACACTAAACTGGAGGAGTATGGAAGTGCAATACAGGATGCTTCAAAGGCTATTGAAGTCGATCCAAAGTACTCTAAGGCAAGGATTCTATGATGAGTATGTTGTGGTATACAAGGATTAGAATGTCAACACATTTGATGATTGTACAATTTACAGGGTTATTATAGACGAGGTGCTGCTTATCTTGCAATGGGAAAATTTAAAGAAGCACTGAAGGATTTCCAACAGGTATATCTTTCTCTCTCTTTTTTTTTTTAAAAAAAAATCTGTTTTTATGATATTGGCTTCCATGCACCCCCATCCTTTAAGGTACTCCTGATTGGAAAAGCCATTTGGACTTTTATGAAAAATAACTCCATCCTACAGTGTGTAATAACTCTACCTACTCATGAGATGAAAACATGTCCCAAACCCATGAGAGGCTTCATCATCTTTCGAAATTTCATAAATGAAAAAAAAAAGAAAAGAAAAGAAAAGCTAGAAAAATTACTGCTTAGCAGAATGTGGAGTTGCTGAGGATTTTTAACTGGAGGAAGGATATTTGAAGTTAGGGCATTAACAAGGAATGTATTCGAAGGTTTGCTATAAAGGATTCCTAAGTGTACAAGGGGTATATTGTATTTTTGACATGGGGGAGCTTATCATTTTTAAGGAACTTGAAAGACATTTGATGGCTCTTTTTAGATTCTTTTCCATTTTCACATCTTGTCTTTGATTTTCCTGGTACTTCACAAGATATTTGGGTTTTTTTTTTTTTTTGTGAAAGTTGGGGAAATGCCTGATGAAATGTTGTTTCTTCATACAATCCTGATACATGGTGCTGATTGAAATGTATTAAATTTAGGTGAAGAAACTCTGTCCAAATGACCCTGATGCTGCCAAGAAACTAAAGGAATGCGAAAAGGCTGTTATGAAGCTTAAGTTTGAAGAAGCGATTTCTGTACCTGAGTCTGAAAGACGCTCAATAGCTGAGTCTATTGATTATCGCTCTATAGGTACTGATCTTTTTTGAACTTGGTTTTTTCCTTTTTTCTTTTGATAATTGTCTCATTCTGGGAGTGTTATTTGTGCCTTAGTTGAGAGTGTCAAGTTGAAATGTTCAAAATCCAGAGCAGAAATTATGATCTGATGTTGGCTTGCTAATAAAAGTAGACCTTGTTTTCTCTTTCTTTGGAAAGTTTGGTAAATTGAGGTTTTGTCAGTTCATGTGGTTCTCTGGGATAGAAATGCTATTGGGGGCTGATTTATTCTTATCTTCTTTGAGACTTTGACATATGGACTGTTCAGACGAGATTTCTTTGTGACATTTTGAGTTGAAATTTCTTGCCAAACGAGTTGATAGAGAGGGTTTCTGAGGATTATGAACCCTACTTTGATTTTGAATAAAAACTTGAAAGTAGCTGTTGGACATTTTCCTTCTTCAAAAAATGCTTATCATAAATCATCTTGCAGTGTGCTGCTTCTTATCAATGATTTTCCAAAAAAAAAAAATTGAAAAACTGGATTTAATTCATGTGCACTACAGGTCAGACATTTTGAGTGTATCACGCTTGATATTAGCTTGCAATCCTGTGAAACATTTTTTTTTCCCCAAAAATTTCCTGTGAAACATATTGTGTTTACTTTGAATGTGAAAAAGCAATAATGATGCTATGGACAAAGATTTTCCTGATTTGAATAGAGCAAGTAAGTTTTGAGTTACAAAATGGGCATACTGTTTGAGTATTTTGATTCTTTGAAAAGTGACTATACTTTCCTGGCCTTTAAGGAAGGGATAATAGATAAGAATTAACTTGGTGAAGCTAAGCTCTTGTAATAGATGTTCAAGATCATGCCTGAATTTTGTTAGCAAATGACTAATCTAAGCTATTAAAATGCGAATTGTTCAAGATCATGCCTGAATTTTGTTAGCAAATGACTAATCTAAGCTATTAAAATGCGAATTATGGATTTGCCATCATTAGTGGCCAACTCTTGTTTCTGCTGGCAATGTATAATGGGCCTTGCAAGTGAATTAAACTTGAAGGCAGTATGGAGGGAGATAGATGTATGGATTCTCAACACATCCCCATTGTACTTGTGATTTGCGCTAATCCATTTGTGACTCAGTAGAGTTGGGTTGACTACTTTTTGGTGATAGGTGAGTTATTGGGTTAGTAGTATGAAGTATCTCTATTACTCCAATCAGGAACTTGGAAATTTTGAAAAGTTTTTCACATTATATGGCATGCAATTCCTCAGAAGATTTTGATTTTACTTCTTAGTTAGTGGGATTTACCATCAGCTAGTTTAGTAAGTTGGACCAGGTCTTTTATGTTTTTATTTGGTGAAATGAGACCTTTAGGTATTAGCTTTATCAACTTAATTTGCTCTCTGAGCTTGAACAGCATGAATTTTGTGATTATGTTGTTTTTGTATCTCCTACTAAATTTAATTTCATTATGTTCATTATATATCTCATCATAGGCACTGGCCCCAGTTCATCATCTGTGCCCACCCAATTGATCATAGCACCAGTAGCAGTAGCAGTTGTGGCCGCTGCAATGATGTTGGTGGGAATAGCAAGAGTTCCAGTGGTGGTGGTAGTACTGATGGTGATACTGGCAGTCCTAGGTGGATATTGGTGGGTTTGCTGCAGGGGTAGTGGTTTGACTGGTTTCTTTAACAAGAGACGAGTACTTAATCTAGGTTTGGGTTCATGGTTAATAAACACTACAGTTGCAACCTGTTTGAATAATTTCTATTCCATAATGGATAATTTGCTTATAAAATTTTTGTGAATTCTTCGTTTGCTTCTCCCTTTTCTAAAGGTTTCCTAAGCCTCTGGGTCCTGGAAATGGATTATCATGTAGTAAAAACAACTGATTGACGTTTTTAGTGTGATGTCAAAGGGTAGGAGTGCAATAAGGAAGTAAGACTTTGATTTTTTTTTTTTTTCTGTGGGTAGTACCAAGCACCATTTTATAATATTAAGTACTTCACAGTTCATAATTTTCTTTGCATGGTTTTACCACTGAATTTTTATGCTGAAGCTCACAGAGAAGAGACCGAGTTCCATGGAAGGGACTGAAAATAGAATTCCATAAGTTGATATTTCAAAGATTCTTATATTTTAGTTGGGTCTTTGTTTCTTTTTGGGGAAAAAAAAGCAATATTGCATGTCTGTCTGATCAATAGGTGCACCCTGTAAGGATCCTTCAGCTTTGAAGTAGACTGCTTGGGAAGCATTTCTTACTAATCTAACCTTCAAAATGTGGCAAAAGACTTTTGATGTTAACTTTTTCATGCAGAAGGTATTCTGCACTCTTGGACCTTAGAGCTGTGGGAACAAGTGTATTTATTTCAGATTTGTCAAATTTTTTGGGCCATATGAAGCTTGGTTGATGGAGAAGCTTAGACCTACAGAGTTCAACTCTTGTATGGATAGGGTTAAAGATATTTCGTCCTAAATTTCTATTAGTCTTAAGGGAATACAATAGGAGGGCTTTTTATCTCTGGCTCAATTCCTAGAGTAAATTGTTGAAAAAGAACAAGAAGGGAAAAATATATATATTTTTATTGATTAATCGGAATTGACTAGGAAAGTGGGGAAGTACTTTTTTTTTCCTTGAAGTCAACTTTGTACTCCATTGAAGTTTCTGACAGCTCCATATAAGTCTACAGTATAATGCAAGTCAGGAAATAATGCAGCTAGAAAATAAAAAGATGTATAGATTGATAGGGAAATAAAAGCTTCTATCTGTGCCTTTGTACTGTGGTCCAAGCTTTATCATCCAGGAATGGCATTCTTGCATCCAACTCTCTGTTTCTTCCCTTTTGCTGCTTGGATGATTGTCGGACTGGATGAGTAAAAGCTTCTTCTTGTATGTTTATGAAGAACACAAATCTGTTGTCATTTCAGATGTGGAGCCACAATATTCTGGTGCAAGGATTGAGGGGGATAATGTTACCTTGGATTTTGTGAAAAGAATGATGGATGACTTCAAGAATCAGAAGTGTTTACACAAACGGTACGGCTGCCAGGGATTAATCATGAATTAATTTATTCTACAATGCTTAAAGATTCCATTTTGAACATTTCTTGAAAATGTTGTAGATATGCATTCCAAATCGTCTTACAAACTAGAGAGATGTTGCAAGCGCTGCCTTCTCTTGTTGATATAAATATCCCTGATGGCAAACATTTCACTGTTTGTGGTGATGTACATGGTCAGGTAATTATATTGCCAGTGCAATTTGAAAGTACCAGAAGTCTTTACTATGCACTAGATGATACTTCCTTGTTATACTACTCTCTTTGATGCAAAGGAGTATTGTGTACTTTCAGAATATAGCTCATGGATGGAGTTGTTTTGTGCATAACCTGGTTACATGGTTCATGGTTACCTTCTATGAGTAATTTGTGTATAACTATGAGCCTAACTGTCATAAAACTGCTATTCCTCATATTTTAACATGTAATCTCAATATACTTTTAAATTGTTGCATCTGCCTGAGAATTCTATCCCAAGTTGTCCTGGACCACAAGGTTAATTTTTCTTATGTTTAATTTCTATGGTTTCAACCATAATGATTGAAACCATCTACATTTTTGTTGTTATGAGCAAATATTATAGGCTAGCTGAACGTATACTTTCACTGTTGTGCTTGATCAGTTATATGCTATTGAAGGAGCAGTTTCTTATTCGTTTATCCTCTTCACATTCTATTTGCATATTCTACTCCTCAGGAAGTATAATACTGAGTTGTCAGTTGCATGAGATGATGTCATCTACTCTAGGTTCATGAGTGTTCTTTTGTAATATTTTATTGAAGATGTTTCATTTTGTTGTACCTTTGTTGCAGTTCTATGACCTGCTAAATATTTTTGAGCTTAATGGGCTTCCATCAGAAGAGAACCCGTACCTGTTCAATGGTGACTTTGTTGATAGGGGATCATTTTCTTTGGAGGTCATCCTCACATTGTTTGCATTTAAGTGCATGTGTCCAACAGGTAAATCCTCTTTGTTTGCGAGTTTTTCAGAAGTTCTTTAAAATTCTCTGAAGAAAAATAATTCTGTTCCTTTCTTCATGTTCAGAACAACATGTTTGGCTGCTTGTTTCACTCTGGCCTTTCATGTGAATAATTTTGAAACATCACAAGATTCATTTACTCATTTGTAAAATTTTCAGCTATATACCTTTCTAGAGGAAACCATGAAAGCAAGAGCATGAACAAGATATATGGTTTTGAGGGTGAGGTCAGATCCAAGTTGAGCGAGACATTTGTGGAACTCTTTGCAGAAGTCTTCTGTTGTTTACCTTTGGCACATGTCCTGAATAGGAAGATATTTGTTGTTCATGGAGGTCTCTTTAGTGTTGATGGTGTGAAGCTAGAAGACATCAAAGCCATTGATCGCTTCCGAGAACCCCCAGAGGAAGGTAATTTGCATGCCATCTTTCCTTTCCGTTTTCTTTTTCTTCTCTTTGGTAGAACTTCGCGTTATTGATCCAAAGGTTGAATTCGACAACAAACCATTTGTTCTCATTTATTCTTTAGCCGTTACTGCTGCTTTCTAATTATTTAGACATGTCATGGGCCCTGGTTCGGTGAGGTGGAAGGGTGGTTGGATTGAGGCTGGTTCTTGAAGTCTGGAGAGGAGGATGGTTGACGTGAGCTACAAATTAATATAGGAGTACAAACATAAACCTTCTGTAGATATCAGTGAATATCTAAATCAGTTTTATTCACAGAATTGCACAATCTATTTTCCTGTTTATTGGTTGCAATAACTCTTTGTGATTGATGGGAGAACTGTTTTGTATTATGATATTCTTCTTTAATTCACTTAGCTCAAGTTGACAGTTAAAAATAACCTATGATGTTTCCTCAGATACTACAGTTATTTTAACATTATTATTCCTTCTATATCTTCTTTTTTTCCCTCTCTTTTTTTGTTTTTTAATTTCAACCTGTATAAACTGTCATATTCAGTTGTATTATGGCAGTTGATTTATCCATGTCAGGTTGAGCATAAGTATACAAATGTGTTTTATGTAGACAATGTGGCAGTATAGAATTTAGCTATCAATCGGAACATGCAACAGTTAGTTATCTGGAATATGTATACATTATTTCTCATGTTCATTCACCTATTATCAGGGTTAATGTGTGAATTGCTCTGGAGTGATCCACAACCTTTACCCGGAAGGGGTCCTAGCAAGCGAGGTGTAGGCCTCTCATTTGGAGGAGATGTGACAAAGAAGTTCTTACAAGAAAATAATCTAGGTACATTTGTCTGATAAGATAGGCAGGAAAATATTTTTAAGATGACCTTTTTCTGCTCCACTTGGTTCTAATACATATGTCAATTGACAGAGTTAGTTGTGCGATCTCATGAGGTAAAGGATGAAGGCTATGAAATTGAGCATGACGGAAAACTTATAACTGTGTTTTCTGCACCAAATTATTGTGATCAGGTAACTTACCAAGTACTGATAAATTTGTTAGGCAGAGATCTGCATTGCAATTTCCTTTGTTCTTTTCTTCTTTGAACTTGATTAAGTTATAAGAGCAAGTTAGATGCAGAAAATTTTTAACGGGTAAGTTATGGGACTACTCTTTTCTGAACTAAGCTTTTGGTTGTGTGAGTTCAGGTCGTCGACTTTTTTCATTGTGTAATAACTGATTTTCTCACGCTTTTAATTGATCATCTCCATACACAATGTTCATCTCCTGCTCTCATCTAACTCTTGAACCCAACATTTTTCCTCAATATTTCTGGAAACTTTGATGCAGATGAATGATTGTTAGCGGATTGCTTGGTAAATAAGGTCAATAAGACTGTGTGACTGCTCAGTAAATTAAGTCAAGAAGACTGTGTATTAATGGGATAGGCACCCTCAAAAGCAAGACCTGGCAAAGAACTTGCTATGTCTCTCTATATGTTCAAATTGTATGATTCATTAGTTAATAAGTTTACTCATATCATCTGTCTAATGCTCATTGCCATTGTTAACCTCTCTAACTTCTTTGTGATACCAGCACATTGTAATAGTCACAGAATTGTGGTGTCTTCGAGTTGTACAATAGATGGGGGAAGAGACTGGCAAATTCTTTTATTCAGATACAAAATTGTCCAGTCTCTCTCATAACTTCTCCTTAACTATGTTTTTTTTTTTTGGTCGTGACTGAACGACACATAATTTGTTGTTATTACTCGAGTATCTTATTTAGAAGAGTGTAAATTACATCATTGTGTATTTCTCTCAGTGATTTGGATACACCTTTGGTAATGATGCATGGTTTGTTGAGAGCTGCTTGTTTATTGAATTATGCAGATGGGCAATAAGGGTGCTTTTATTCGATTTGAAGCCCCTGATTTGAAGCCAAATATTGTTACGTTTTCTGCAGTGGTCAGTTGCTTTGTTTTAATATATATAGTTTTATCATAGAGGTAGTTTTTTATGTTGTGGATGTTGAATATTGATTTCTTTGAACTCGCAGCCTCACCCCGACGTGAAGCCAATGGCATATGCAAACAACTTCCTTCGTATGTTCTCATAGTTTATACATCTAAGTGGAAGGGCCAGGCTAAGCTTGTATCATTCTTCACAGACTACTGCTTTGCAAGGCAACGGAGATGAGTTGGTTCATGTTTAGATCATTCAGCTTCCTTAAGTTGTGATATTTTGTTTTTTTAACTTATGCTCTGCTTTTTACCATTTGATAGCATCTCCCGTCATTTTATCCGCTCTAGTCCCAGGTTAAAGAGAGAGTGGCACGAAAGTTGGTGCCTTTGTAAAATGTACAAAAACCTTTTCTATGTGCTTATTTAAGTGCCATTTTCTTGTTGTTTCAAACGTTTTGGTCTTTATTAATCTTCCTCATGCGTAGCTCCTAATCCTAGATTCCATCTAATTTCGTATCATGCATGTTCATTTTTGGAAATAAACAAATGAAGGGATTCGTTTTCGGGTAAATGTTTAGTAAAAAATTGAAAATAATATATAATTGCTGTTGTCCAATGATATATAATGAGAAAAAAGAGTAAAAGTTGAATCAGAATGCGGTTCAACGATAAAAGTACACTTCTCACTTGGGATGCATAAAAAACTAACAAAAAAATATTATAATATGGAGTAGCATGTGGCATGGAATAAGTGAAGTAGATATGAAATAAAAATAAAATGACCCAACTCAACAATATGATTGATGCTTACATTCACTCCGTGCCTAGGGCTGGGCATTAGATTACTGAAGTGAAAATAAAAATACAGGGGCGTCGACTCGAGTCGGAAGTGGCAACGACATAGTCGTTTTGAGAGAGAGAGAGAGGGGCAGTGGCCAGTGAGAGAGTGACTTCGTATTCAATTCAGCCAAATCGATGGAATTGGGTTTGGGTGAGTGCGAGTCGTCGTTTTTACAAGCAAGCTTAGCAGTATCAGTGTCTTCTCTTCTTTCTTTTTTTTTAATTTCCTTTAAATTCATGAATTTTATTTTTATTTTATGTTTATGTCGTCGTCATCACCACCACTTGTCAATGCTTCATAGTTCATACACACTGACTAACCTCTCTTCCCTTTTTCAAATTAATATATCAATCTATTTCTCCTATTTTGTTTCGTTCTAAATAATTGAGCAGAATGTGTTGAGACGTTGAAATTGCGATTTAGGTTTTTATCTCTGGGTTCGAAAGCAAGCTTGTTAAATGCGGGTTCTGGCTTTGTTCTTTGTAGTTGTTCTGATTACATAGCACAAATACGAGTGCCTTTCAATAAAAATCTCAAAAAAATTTTAACTATGCCTTTGCTTGTTTCTTTGATCCGACGGCAATGCCGAACAATTACATAGGTGTCAGTCACTGTGCTTTGAAGTTTTCGAGAGAAAGATTTCTTTAAAATATATATATATATATAGTGCGTCACAATGATGTTTCTTTGTGTTAATGAGAGCTTATAATTTCTTTATTGCTTGGATGGATTGTGTTAGGTTAGGCTTGGTTTAGCAGCATTTCAAATGGAGATTTCTGAAACCTGCTGTGGACCAACCAATGGTGTTCTTCCTTTAATGGATACTGATGCAACCAATCCTGGCCCCATTGATCCTTCTGTACTCTACGATCAAGATAACCACGTCTCCTCGGCTATTTGGGAGGGGCAGGTAAATTAAATTAAATTTTACCATCAAAGTAACTTTCAGACCTCATTACCTTGCTGACTGATCACTTATGCCCATTACATTGTGTTTTAGGAGCGTGGTGTGCTTAGATGCCATGAACACACTTCAAAGCTTGGGGAATGGAGGCTCACGCAAAAGCAGATTGAATTGGTGGAGAAGGCAGGGTTTGGTTATCTAAGACTGCTTCCTTCCATCAGTCTGGACAATCCACTCATTTCTGCACTTGTTGAGAGGTGGAGGAAAGAAACAAATACCTTTCACTTGACGGTTGGAGAAATGACCATAACCCTCAAAGATGTTGCGTTGCTACTTGGTTTGCCGATTGATGGTTTACCTGTTCTGGGCATTACATATACTTCATGCAAATCAGTTTGTGAAAGATATCTAGGAAGAGTACCAGAGGCTGGGTACAAGAGTGGTGGCATGGTAAAACTCAGTTGGCTGAAGGAGTACTTTTCCCAGTGTCCTGAAGATGCACCATTAGAAGAGGTTGAGCATTACACGCGTGCTTACCTTCTCTACCTTGTAGGAAGTACAATATTTTCAACTACTACTGGGAACAAGGTCCCTGTTATGTACCTACCTCTGTTTGAGGATTTCGAGAAAGCTGGAAAGTATGCATGGGGTGCAGCAGCATTGGCCTTTTTGTATAGATCACTAGGGAAAGCATCTCTTAAATCACAGAGTACCATTAGCGGTTGCTTGACTTTATTACAGGTAAGCTATATCTGAGTTTTCTTTTCTTTCCTTGTTTTCGGGTTGTGTTGGAATGATTGAATTGTCAAACATGACACTGCTAGCTTCCTGTATGAAGAGTTACAGGCTGATCATTCATTTTCCTTTGCAGTGCTGGAGTTATTTTCACATTAATATTGGTCGACCAAAGTTTTATCAAGAGCCACTCCATGACTGTTTTCCGTTTGTACTTAAGTGGAAGGGGAAACAGAGTGCTTCAACGGTGAAACGGGACTTAATTTTTTATCGCAAGGCATTGGACTTGCTAGAGCCGTACGATGTGAGTTCAAAACATGTTCAATTTGATTTCTTCCTGTATGGAAGTATAATGTATGACCTATGTAGCACGGACACGGCAAAATGGAGCTGTGTCCGCGTGTCGGACACCCATTGACACATGGTGGACACAGCTCGGGCACGTCTGGAGACTGCTCGGACATTACTTAATGAAATATATGCTCTATGTTTTTTTAGAGGGGCTTATAAAGTATCAAATATGTATGAACTATCAAGATGTTGTAAGTCTTGAAAGACATCAATCAATATGTATCATATTATGAATTCTGAATTTTTTTCTTAATTTTAAATTTTATAATATATATATATGCCGTGTCCATGTCCACCAAATTTTAGAAGTTGATGTCTCCCCGTGTCCGTGTCCGTGTCGTGTCCCGTGTCCGTGTCTATGTCTGTGCTTCTTAGTGTATGACACATCTGATTGTTGGTTTTTGTGCTAACACGATTTTCCTTATAGGTGGAGTGGCTTCCTTATCAGAATTTGAATAGTACATTATTACCAGAAAGTGTAAGAAATAGCCTGATTTTGGGGAGGTCACAGACGATGTTAATCTGCTTTGACAAGGCAGAAAGACACCTTCCAGATCGTTGCCTACGTCAACAAAATATGCTTCAAGGAATCCCAGAAGATGTGCAACAATGGGAGAGAAAGAGTCGAGGAGTTGACAGTGGTATTGATTTGTCTGAAAAGATGGTATCAGAGCTTAATGAATGGTCTGCTCGTAGGCTTCATATTCTCCAGGGTGGTAATGGTGTTGATGAAAGTGAATACATGTACTGGTATTTGAGAATCACACGTAAGTTTGTGGGAAGGCCAGTGTCTCCCTTGCCTCACATCCAGAGAACAATAAAGTTCAGAACCAAAAAGAAGAGAATGGTAAATCTCTGCTTAGTCAATTGATGTATACTTGCAATAATAACTAACAATCAGTTTTTCTTTTTTTCCTTGATAACAAATTGTAGAATGCTGGCTTAAGAGATATAGCACATATAGCTGATACATTCCTGATAAATGGGTTGGATGCCCAACAGATAGAGTCAATATCAAGGATCAGGGCCATTGCCCATAATTGTCTAGGGGACCAAGTTGAGATTGCATGCCTACCGTCAACCTCGTCACAAACTTGTCAGGGAAAAAGAATCAGGGAAAAGGAGCGTGTTAGAAGGAACACTAATGAAAAACATAATCGGGATGCTTTAAATCAACTTCAAACAATTGGAGAGGGTGATGAAACAGAGGGTTATGTTTCTGCTGTTGGGTCTGGGTCTGGGTCTGGTAACATGCAGTTGTGTCACAGTAAGGTTGAATCTAATGAGCCAGTAATTCATCAACCACGTGCTAATTCAGGGAAGAGGGTGCGGAGCAAAGAAAGAGAAAAAAGGAAGACAAACCAAAAGCGGAGATGGAAGGACAGTGCAGTACAATGCGATACAGATAGCGATGAATTGCTTTCTGAATTCTGCAATGCAACCATCAAGGATGATCTGATCCTTTCATCTAACACTGATTGCAAGGATAATCAGTTGTATTATGCAGCACCTGAAGGTGAGATTGCTCAAACATATGATGCTGATATTCGAGTTGATCATTCTCAGCCATTTCATGAAGATGATGAAGATGAAAAAGGGAATCTGTTTTATATAGCTGCGGAAAACAAATCAACTGAGTCAAGTCATTCACAATATGCAACTGCTCAAGTTGAAAAGACAGGATCATATGACGCAGCTAGTCAAAGTGAAAAACCAGAGTCATGCCATTCAGCCGGTGAATGTGAAAAAACAGAATGTTCTGTTGTCCTTGAAATGGTGGAGTCCCATCATGCAGCTCACGAAGGTGGAAAACCAGAGGCCAGTCACCCAGTACAAAATTTAGATGACTCAAAGCTTAGCCTTAGAACTCATGAGGTAGATGATTTGAAGATTTCTCCCGCTTTTGGTGAGTGTGGTGCACAAATAGCTAAAACAGCTGTAGAAGTTTTTCAAGAGAAATCTTTGCAAACTGTTTTATCAGTTGCACAGCAAATTGATGTGGTTGTAGAAGGTACTGTCATCTATTTCTACTGGATTAAGTATTTTGTTTTTGCCCCTCTCTTCATTTTGCTGCCAAACCTGATTTGTGGCAAAAAATTCTGGAAGTATTTACCTTATGTTACCTGAAATTTTTGTTTTCTTGTGCCAGGGAATGCGAAAGAATCTTAATTTTTCGTAAATGCATCTGATGCTCAAGGTTTGCTGTCTTCCCTAGTTCTCTTTAGCATTGCGGTTTCTACTGCCAAAGTTTTGGCCTTTTTTGCTTTCATATAATCATTTTATTTTATTAGATATTTAGATTAGGTACAGCAGTTTGTATGGCATGAACATTTTCAGAAGAGTTGTGAATAGTGCTAATTCTTTTCTAACAGCTACCATGTTGTGACTTGTAGATTTTTCTTCTTGTATGTTTGGTAAAAATGTTGTGGCCAAAGAGAGTTGAGAGTTCAGCTAATTCTTAACTAACAGTTACGATAGTTAATTTGATTTTGAGCCCCAACGAGATGTCAGTGGAATAGACTGAAGTCATGTTCTATGGCACAGAAGTCATCTCTCATGTTAAATCTCCTTTGATAATCTGGCAAGGACTGAATGCCTGTGCATTCTGATTATCTTATCAACAGCTCTATTTTCATGGTATTATGCAACAATCATACAACTCACGTGAGGAAGGATTCTCGTTCTGTTGTCCGCTCACACTTATTAGTTAATCGTATATTGCCAGTAGCTAGTTTAGTTACAGAAAGCAGTTCATTCCCGTTCTGGAGTACTTGCATAACATGACAAGTACTTGTTAAGAGTGATACCTGGAACGGAGAGGTTGTTAATAATTATAAATGCATGACGATGCTGCTATCAAGTGATCGGCATATTTGTGCCGCTGCCTTTTGATGTATGAGTTGTTGCCTTGTTTATACTCTTAACCTAGTATCAACTTGCAGAAGACATGTAGCTTCAAGATTATTTGCCTCCTCCAACCAGGTCTTATGGAACCCAGATCAGCTCATATGTTTCCTTTTTCTCCATGATAAGTCGAACATGCAAATTCTTTTGAGCAAGTATTTAATTAAGGACATTTGATATTTAGCTAGTGCCGTGCAAATTTATAGTATTTGAACATAGCCTAGCTACGTTACGGACCAAGATAGTTAGGACCATCGACTTTTTCAGCATACTGCCTTGGGGTTTATTGAATTTGTTTTCCCATTTCTGGTTTTTACTAACAACTTCCTGGTAGAATATTATGCTCTAACGTGGAGCAGAAAGTAAAAAAAGCAGGCAGATCATTCTGCAGCAGACAAAACCATCAATTAGTGAAGAGAAACAAGAGAACTGACGGGCTGTTTTTGGCACGATGGTTACCGGCACTGCCTACTCAGACATACCCTTTGTAAAAGACATTTTCGATTTTAAAGGCGAGCCCTTAAAGTGACCTCAAACATTTACTCAACTCGCGGTTCTCTTATATTCACGCCCTCGAGCTCAGTGACCAGTAATTGTATCATCACTAGCGACTTCCTCTTCCTTTTTTCCTTATTGCTTGGTTAATAATTATAAAACGAAAAGAATATTACTTTTGGTTATGTTAAGTCTGACGTTATTGAATTACTTTACATGCATATATTACTCTTTAAGCTGAAATTGAGTAGACAGGTTTCTGTTACCTTTTTTATGCATGGGGGTTGTAGTTCCAAAGCCATATTTGATTGGCATAAATGTATTACAATATAATATTTTACATTTACTTTCTATGTGTATTGTCTTCTGGTAAGCAAAAACAATTGGGAAGAAGAGGGAATACATGTACACCCGACAAATCACAAATGTAATATAAAATTGACGAGCTATGGCATTCTAGTCCTTTAATGACGATACTGAGTTACCTTAATTTCATGCACTGGCGTGGTGTCTATCAAAGTGACCACTCAGGGGCTTAGCAAGTTACTCTTCCCTAACCCTTTCCTCAGTCCGTGAGTCCAACGAACATGCAAAATTGACATCACTGATTTTGTTGATTCGTATCTTTTGTTTCAAATTCACACTCAAATGTCTTAAAGAGTTATGAGTCATGACCCACTTCTTTATATGATATTCACTATCCCACACTTCATGTCAATCAAGTCCCTTCCCAACACACACGCACTTAGTCACCGTATCTCTCTCTCTTCCCCCATGGTTCTGTCTGCCTCAGACGTCAAATGAAGCTTATCATTCATACACAGCTGCCACAAGTGGTACTCAGCATCGGGCCTTCACCATGCCTTCTCTCTCTCCTTTCTCCAAAATGTGCTCCAATTCCTCCCTTTCTCTCTCTCTCTCTCTCCCTAGTCTGCTTCTTTTGCTTCTCCTATCTTTCTCTTCTGTCTCCTCCATCCATGCAAACAAACTCACACACTCACCATCCGACAGCAAGAATGCATTATCATCCACCAACTACTCAATGCCCTTATCTGAGGCTGAAACCCTTTTCAAGATCATGGACTCCATGTCATCTGATCAAACCTGGAGAGTCTCCTACTCCAACCCATGTGAGTCTGGCTCTATCTGGCCTGGAATTGAGTGCAAGCTGGGACTGGATAATCATCTTCATGTCTCAAGGCTTGACTTTGGTACTCACCCAAATCCAACATGCAAGAATACTGCCACATTTCCATCTCAAATCTTTGATCTTCCTCATCTCGAGTCTATTTTCTTTTTTCACTGCTTCACTCACACCAAAACCGTCCTATCTGTTTCCAGAAAAGGACTCTCCCACTCTTCACTTCAACAACTTAGTCTCAGATCAAACCTTGCACTTGTTGGTCCAATCCTTCCTCAAATTTCCCTTCTCAAGTCCTTAAAAGTTCTCACATTGTCACAGAATCGCCTCACCGGGCACATTCCAGTTGAGATTTTTAGCTTGACCTCTTTAATTCACCTTGATTTGAGCTACAATAAGCTCACTGGCACCATACCACTACAATTAGCCAATCTGAATATCCTTGAAGGGCTCGACTTTAGCTACAATTCACTCACTGGCCCCATTCCAGACACAATTGGCCAACTGAGTGTGCTTCGAAAACTTGATCTGAGTTCAAATTCATTGACTGGCCCTATTCCTGATGGCGTACAAAAGCTGGAGTTATTGTCGTTCATGGCTTTGAGTAACAACAATTTAAGTGGGAAGTTTCCAAAAGGATTGGCAAAGTTGCAAAATTTGCAGTACTTCATAATGGATGACAATCCCGTATACGTACCATTACCAGTAGAATTTGGCAAGCTAGTAAAACTACAAGAGCTCAGGCTCTCGAATTCAGGTTACTCAGGCACCATACCACCTTCATTTTCGCAACTAGTCAACTTAAGCACTTTGTCACTTCAAAACAACAGATTGACAGGAGAGATCCCAGCAGGCTTTGGCAGCCTGTCTCACATGTATCACCTGAATCTTAGCAGGAATTTGTTGGGTGGAGTTGTGCCTTTTGATACAAGTTTCATGAGGAGGCTTGGTGGGAATTTGGACTTGAGCGGTAATCCAGGCCTATGTTTGAGTCCATCTGAAGCTCATGATATCAAGGTTGAAGTTGGGGTCGGTGTCTGCGGCACCGGCAACAGCAAGAAAGGATCTTTGGTTGAGAAATCTGAAGGCCACCAGCCCCTCACTCTTCCTGTTTTGTGTTCTTGTTGTCAATGCCAACTGCTACTTGTAGCATATGCAATTGTATTCTTTCTTAATTAATCTTTAGTCCACTGATACTTCTTTTCTGGTGTTTCTTCGGAGAAATTATTAATCCTATCTGACATAATCAATGCCAGTATGACTTCTTAATGGTTATAACTCGTGCAGTATATTTATATGCTGATCCATACGCGTCTGTCTGATCTGTCAACAGCAGCGTGCACCTCAGTTTGATTTGTCAATATTTGTTACACTAATCTAAAGCCCTATCAGACCAATTACCTTTGAGACGTACATTCTGATAATCCAAAGCTCTCAGCCTCTTTTCTTGTGAATGTTGATATATATGTGGTCGTTGTATTCATGTAGGTTTAAGGCAAAATGGGGATTGAACTTGAAGGAAGAATGCATCAACTGTTTGTTTACATCGTATAGAGACGAAAGTGTTTTATTACAATATGCAAAAGAATCTCAAAGACTGAGGAAATTAAACATCTGTCACTTCCGTTGGAGGACTTGCGCCTTTTTCAATTGACATCACATGGTCACAAAGATTCATTTATAAGGTCTCATGCACTGAAGGAAGGAAGGTGGCCCTTTGGGTTCTGTGGTCCATAGTCCCTTGGAAGAGCTTCAGGTTGATCTGATAGCTGCTTTAAAGACATGACTAGAAAAAGGATAAAGTGGTACTGTACAAAAACAGTGTAATTTTACTATATTATTGACATAAAGAGGGAAAGCAACATTTGGTGCAAAAAAACGTCAGAGTTTGATAGTTCAGGAAGATGTTAGTATCCAAAGTAAAGTGAAAAGGGGAGAAGAAAAAAGATGGTAAAACTTTGGACTTTTGGGTGAACTTGCATGCTTAACCTTCCTCTTGGATTTTCTTGCAACGGGGTTTGTTCTGAGGTGCCAGAAGAAGCTCCACAGTCCACATCCCATGTGATTCTGGCGTGGCAACATCAAATATTGTAACTTATAAAACTTGACATTGAAAAGAATGGTAGGGAAAAGAAAAACTGGAGAAAGTACTGACAAAGAAGTGGGGTGGGGTGGGGTGGGGTGGGAGAAAGGACAACGGAACAGAGTTTGATGAAACAAGACCATGCCCATGCACATGTCCACGAGAGACAGGCAGCTGTGCCTTGTAAGCCAAAGGAAAGGACAGTTGAGTTTACGAAGAAATTTGATGTGAATTGGATTTCCATTTCACGCTTACAGTACTACTTCGCCTTTATTAGTATACGAACAGTATTTCTAGGGTTTTTACAACCACATAAACACAAGCCTTCAAATGCCACTGCCACTGCCACTGCCGCTGCCTCTCCCACCCAATTTATTCATAAACTACCCACTACTTCGAAAATGGATTCATCCCTTTTATCTAACACCCCCCTCCCCCTCCAAATTAGTCCTACGATGTCAGCCGCCGTGCGATTCTGATTCAAACAAAACTGAAAAATAAAAGGGAGGACATGACATTGGATTCACAAACCAAACCTCAAATGGCAGCCGAATGAGAATGGGTTGGTTTGCTCAAATTGGCCTAAACAGAAACAATCGTGAAAAGAGGGGACAGTACATGTACGGACTTGTGGAATGAAAAAGGGGGCCTACTAAGTACGGACCACCTATTAACACGTTAATACAAGCTGATGATGCATACCTTTGTAGTAAAGCCTAGCAACAAATTAGAGAGACGCTACAGGCAGAGGAGAGCAGAGGAGAAGGATTGATTGGCCTTTTGCTTATCACCAACCACTAGCTTCAGTTGGTGACACAAACAGTTTCCATAGAGTAATTAGCTTCGTGTTGAAAAGATTAATCAGGTTTAGTCTCCAAATTTCACCTGGGGATTATGGGACGTACAATCATTTTCACTTATAAGTATTTGAAAGTTATCCACTGAATAAATTATTTATTTGTAAATTGAACATGTCTTTATTTTCAATATGTCATCTCGTAAGATGACATGGTAAATAATAATGTATTGATTAATACTAGATAACGTTTTAGATAATTTTTTAAATTTATAAGTTAGTCTTTAAATTTTTTAAGATAATCTAAGATTTGATCCATCAAAAAATTAAAAAAATATTTAATTAAAAAAATTTAAACTTTACAATTAAATCTAACTTGACTAAAATACCTTGTCTTTTTTCAATATATTCTTTGTGTCTGACTCATTAGGTTCCTAAATTTGTTGACAATGAATATAGATTACAACCATAAATCATATTTAGAATTAGATAAATTAAACTCCTTTATCTCATTTTTAATTCTCTAAATAAATAATTTATATCTTTAGATTAAGATTTGTGTCTAATAATGCATTATGACCACTTAAATATTTAAAAATGTCAAAGTAGTTTTTGATTAACCTTTTCATAGATTTTTTAATATAATTCAATCATTTCATCATACAATGTTCTGATTAGACATAGAACATGAAATTAATGTCTACTCTATTTGAGTCTAATCTTATTAGTTATATATTAGTAGTAAGTAATTCTATTAATGATATTTGTAAACTATTTTATAAAGTATTATTGTATCTTATCCAAAGATTTACCAAATCAATACCAATAAAAAACAATAAAAGATTCTCCCTAATTATTTAGGGTGATGAATCATATATTGATCACTCAACTTCTTTCATGTAATTTATGTTATATTCAATTACTATCAATTAAGCTACTTCTTACTTTAATAGGCCATAAGTAACATTAAAATAAAGCATTCTCTATATGAGACAAAATATGTTATACTCTTTTTGTTGGACCCCGAACTTTTGGTGAAAATGAGAAATATTAAAATGAATTTAAATGAGAAAGAAATTGGTGAAAAAATTTATGAATTTAAGGAAATTTGATGAAATTAAGAAAAATTTATGAGAAATGAATTGTTTAATTTTGAGGACTTTG
>JANKYE010000002.1:12571733-12584744 GCA_032467995.1 Erythroxylum dillonii | reverse complement strand
ATATTAATTGTGGTTATTATTTATATGTAAAATATTTAAAAATTATTGTTATTTCATATTAATTGTCATTATTATTTCTTATTAAGATTTTTGAAAACATGGTTGGTGTAAATAGTAAATTAGTAAGGTATACGGTACAACTGTATAATATACCAATATGAACTATTTTGCAATTTTTAAAAATTTTAGGAACTATTTTATAAATTTAAAAAATTTCTCGAAACAGTACCCGATACCAAACCCGGTATGGTATTCATAACATTAGTTCGAGCCATGGGCCAGGCCTAAAGTAAATCTGTAATTATATGGATACATTGTCAACAATCTCAAAGAAAGACTTATTAAGGATTGTAATAAAATTAATGGCTCAATATGATTTTACATTACACCAAATGAATGTGAATTGACATTTCTTAAAAGGGATCGAATGGACTATTAAAAGAAAGTATTTATGGACCAAGTTGAAGATTTCTCAGCAAAAAGTTCAAATAGTGTGTAAACTTAAAAAATATATATTATGTTAAACAAACTTCAATGATATTATAACAATTTTTTTTGGTTTTTAGGAAAATAATGTTGATTGATCTATACATCAAAAGATTAGTGGAAATAAGTTTTTTTTTAGTCATATATGTCAATGATATCTTACTTGTTGCTAATTATTTGGACATATTACATAAGAAAAAGAATTTCTCTCTAGGAATTTTTAAATGAAAGATATGAGAGATTTTGTGATAGATCACAAGGATTATTAAGAATATCTTATAAAAGTTATATCGAATTTTTTTTAGAAATATCTAATATAGACCAATATTTAACTGAATTATTCCTGTTTAAAGAGGGAACAAATTAGTCCTATACAATGTCAAAAAATAATATAGAATGAAAGGAGAAGGAATCAATTTTTTACGCTACGGATGTAAACAATTTAATATATCTATAAACCTTTATAATACCAAATGTTAGTTTTATTGTCGGGGCATATATTAAAACAATCCTAGAATTGTTTATTAGAAAGATGCAAAGAAAGAATTGAGATATTTCCAAGAAACAAAGAATTATATGCTCGGGTATTCAAAGTCCGATTGTTTAGAAGTGATTAGATACTCATATTCATACTTTTTTAGATGTCTTGATACCAAAAAAAAACCTATATTTGATTATTTGTTTCTTTTAGCAAATAAAGCAATATGATAAAATGGTGTTATGCAATTTATCATTGTTTCATCGATTACAAAAGTAAAGATTACAATATGTTTTGAAGTTAGACTTCATGCATTATGGTTATAAAATTTTATTTAAGGGCTTGAGATTGTAAATATTATTAAAAATTTATTGTGATAGCAAATGTACATATTTATGTTTTGGTATTTTAATAGAAAAGTTTATAAGATATAATTGTCCATTATGATACAATATACTTATGGACTTAGTTCTGGGAATAACAAATTTTATAATATATGAAATGAAGTATGTTGCATAAATAATATATTATCACCGTAACTCACATTTGTCCTTTATCATAAAATTACCCATGTTGAATTTTGAAAATTTATTTATTGTGCACGTAAGTTATGATTATCTTGGAAGAATATTAGAATATAATTTAATATTTTTGCAATAATTGTTAGAAAGTGTCTAACTCACTCTCAAAAGCTAGCTCAAGAGAGGGAGGTTTGCACATTATTATAAACTCTTGAATGCTTTTGCAATTGTCCGATGTGGGATTCCTGACACATCTCCCTCAGTCCAGAGCAGGACTGGACATCTGATAGACATATTGGATAAAGGGACATAACCGAGTACTGCCTCAAACCATCGAGACAAATTGGCTCTGATATCATGATAGAAAGTGCCTAACTCACCCCCAAAAGCTAGCTCAAGAGGGGGAGGTTTGCATACTATTATAAATTCTTGAATGTCTTTGTAATTGTCTAATGTGAGATTCCTGTCAAAAATAGCATATAGGATTAGGATTTATTCATTCTAACATACTTGTATTGGTGTCGTCTCTGTTTTGGAAACCGGACCGGACTGGCCGGTCCGACTGGTTCTACCGATGACCGGTTGGCTATCCGGTTCGGTTCAACCTAAAAAATCAATTTTTAATTGACCCAATTTGAACCGATCAAAACTTGTCCGGTCCGATAATTAATTAATTAATTAATTTTATTTTTTGTATATTTTTTATATTTTTTAATATTATATATAATTAAATATAATTATTGTATAATTATGACGTCACACCGGTTCGACCGGTGGTTGAACTGATCACACCGGTCAAATCGGTAACCAGTAAAACTTTCGATTCAATGACCGGTCCGAATTTTTGGGCGTGGTTGTATTTGTTGCCGATCCCTTTACCTTATCCTAATGGTCAGGTGTTACAATCCCGAGACCCATCTGATCTGACTCTTAAATTATACAATAGCAACAAATATTTCTGACTCGTAATGATCTTATGAATCTGTCTATATATTATAGCGGCTAAGGTTAAGTTGGTCACATTTATGATTTATTTATTATTTCTTAGGACCATACCAATACTAATACTAAAATATTATATAAAATGCAATATTGTATAATTTATTAGGTAGCACATACAGTACAAATCAAATTCCAAAACCAGAAAGGGAAAGTGTTTCCGTAAGCAATTTGTTTTGCTCGATTTGATTTGATCGGATTCTAAATCTCCAGAGATATTAATGGCGATTTTAGAGAGCTCTTCGCCGTCAGGAGCTGCCGCTCGTGGGCGATTAGCCGTACTGGTCGGTCATCTGACGACCGCTGTAGAGTCTGATAATATCGGGTTATTGACAAAGGAAATTTGTTCGGCCCAAGTCTCTCCTCCTCCTAATGTCCGAGGCAAATTGACAGTTCTTGACGAGCGCACTGGCAAAACCTATCAAATTCCCGTCTCCGATCACGGCACTGTCAAGGCTTCTGATTTCAAAAAGGTTTTCTTTTGTTTGATTCTGAGATTGTCCTCGTAGTTATTGCTTTTAGAGACTTGATGATTTATTTTAATTGTGAAATGAAAACGAACAGATTACAACGGGAAAAGATGACAAAGGAATAAAATTATACGACCCAGGGTACTTGAACACAGCTCCAGTGAGATCCTCCATTTCATATATAGATGGCGATGAAGGTATTCTCAGGTACAGAGGCTACCCCATTGAGGAGTTGGCTGATTCTAGTTCCTTTGTGGAAGTCGCCTACCTCATTTGTGAGTGTTGCCCTTTCTATTTTTTAATCTTTTAGGGTGTAAAAACACGAACTTCTCTTTTTAATTTTAGCTGAATCTTTAAATTTTTATTGGTTCAAGTGTACGGGAATTTGCCGTCTCAAAGTCAGTTAGCAGACTGGGAATTTGCTATTTCTCAACATTCTGCTGTACCTCAGGGTATTTTGGTAAGTATCTTTCTTTCTTTTCGTCTCTATGTTTGTTTCTGCACATAAGAGTGACGCATTATTAGTTCTAATGCTACCACTCATAATTGCTGACACCGGTGATGACTAGCTAACCAATTATGGGAAAATTTCTCTCTTCTTAAGTTTACTCTATTTGTAATTTTTATTGTTGCAGGATATTATACAGGCGATGCCTCATGATGCACACCCCATGGGGGTACTTGTCAGTGCAATGAGTGCTCTTTCCATTTTTCATCCTGATGCTAACCCTGCTCTTAGAGTAAGCTCTCTATCTTTTGTCTTTTCTTACACAATACTCAACTTCCCTTCTTTGTTCTGCTGCCTGTTGTTTCATTCTTTTAACATGTTTATCTCACCCGAATGACCATAATGGATGATAAAGGACTTCGTGAACCGTGAACCGATGTGTAAGTTTCTTGAGATTTGAAATTTTCTTTCGTTCCATAAAATACTATGTTTTACTGGTATAGGGGCAAGATCTGTACAAGTCAAAGCAAGTGAGAGACAAACAAATTGCACGCGTTCTTGGGAAGGTTCACTTGATCAACATTCTTTCTTCTTTCCTTGAGATTGGTTTTAAAATGTTATGCACTTCAATGTTCATGTTTGAATGTCAGCTAATGCAGGTATATTTTGCAGGCGCCTACAATTGCAGCAGCTGCTTATTTGAGGCTGGCAGGAAGACCTCCTGTTCTCCCTTCAAGCAATCTTTCCTACTCGGAGAACTTCCTATACATGCTAGATTCACTGTACGTTCAGTATACCGTCTTATTTTCCTTTGCTTTCCCTTGGAATATGAATCACCTTAAAATCAAAGGTCTAGTGAACTGCCTATATCTTTAATCTACTGGATATGGCAACATGGGCTACGATAATTCTTGCTTTAAATATTGCATTCCCTTGTTTTTCTTTCCAATAGCTCACAGAGAATATTGTGCATTGCCTTATCAGGATATTCAAATTTAGACATAACATGCATGACTTCTCAGAATCCTTTTGAGAAATACCATGATCTACCTATGGGATTTATTTAATCTGATTTCAAATTTCTTCTGAGTTGCAGAAGCAATAGGTCTTACAAACCTAACCCACGCTTGGCTCGAGTACTTGATGTACTCTTCATACTGCATGCAGAACACGAAATGAATTGCTCCACTTCTGCTGCCCGACATCTTGCATCGAGGTACATTTTGTAATGCCTAGCAGTATAGAACAGCATTTAGTCTTTCTCTCATTCGGTTTGCTGTACTTGCAGTGGTGTTGATGTGTTCACTGCTCTTTCTGGGGCTGTTGGAGCACTATATGGTCCGCTTCATGGCGGGGCCAATGAGGTAAGTTAATGTCAAATGTTCATCAACTTACTACATGCTTGATATTTGTTGCCAGCTCCATTTTGAGTTAGTTTCGTCTTCTATTTACCTGCATCCTCTACTCTTGGATAAATTTTATGCCACTTTTATAGGCAGTGCTGAAGATGCTTAGTGAGATTGGAACTGTTGAAAATATTCCAGATTTTATTGAAGGTGTGAAAAACAGGTATTCCTACCTTTTATTTGATTGGATATTTAAACCTTTCACAATGGTTGTAATGATTTTGTTTTTGATCCATATTACTTGCCACTCTCTGTTTCTCCAGGAAGCGAAAGATGTCAGGCTTTGGTCATCGCGTATACAAAAACTATGATCCCAGAGCAAAGGTCATCAGGAAGCTTGCAGAGGAAGTATTTTCAATTGTTGGGCGGGATCCCCTTATTGAGGTTTTTCCCTATTCTCAGTTGTACTTGCAAAGAAAAAGTTAGCTTCTACTCTTCCTCTTCTGTGGTGACATTAGTGTTTGGTATTGCACTTAACATGACTCCAAATCAGTACTTTTCAAGACTAGCACATAGTTGTTGGTTCTTGTGCACCATATGAGGAACTATCGTGATGCTAGAGCTGAGGAATAAGTTATCTGGATAAAACTTCTAACAGTATACATAAAGGAAAGAATCATTTTGAAGCAGCTTCTTGGAACATTGTCTTTGGATATGATAAGAATGTTCATGTTTCTTAATGGTCACACTGCACTGCTTAGTCATGGACTTGGTAAGACAAGCTATAAGCATACATACCGAACCATTGTTATTACTTTTATTTCATATGGTTATTTGTCCGATTGTTTGGATCTCTATCATCAATATGATTCAAAATAGTTTGTGATGGGCACTTGTTTATGATTGTATGGAAAATAATATTTTCTTTCCGACTTGTAGAGAGAAAATTTGCCAAGGATTCATTTTGGAGAGGCTTTTCTCATTTAATTTGCCTTGTTTTTTCTTTTACTTACTCAATGTGTTCCACGATTTAGATGCAAATCCACTCTTCTCATCTGATTTGTCGTATTGTTTGCAGGTAGCTGTTGCTTTGGAGAAGGCTGCTCTCTCAGATGAATATTTCATCAAGAGGAAGCTTTACCCAAATGTTGATTTCTATTCTGGGTTGATATACAGGTGAAAAAAGAGAAATTAGCTCAAGTGTACTAGTTGGCGGTTTCTGCAACTCATGAAAATTTTAAATCTAATGTGGAATAGGTTATGATAACAATTATATCTTTTCAGGGCCATGGGATTTCCAACAGAGTTCTTCCCTGTTTTATTTGCAATCCCTCGAATGGCTGGTTGGTTAGCTCATTGGAAAGAGTCGCTGGATGATCCTGATACAAAGATTATGAGACCTCAACAGGTTACTTATGGACTCATTCAGTTCTATGCACTTCTGCAGCTACTTGATATATTTGTGCTTTCTTGGAATGATCTTGACCTTGTCTCTGGATTTAAGCATAGACACTGCAGTGATGGGAGCAAGTATATATGATAACCTATAGGCACTTCCAAAACAGGCAGAATCTGTTATTTTGCATCTATGGAACACAAACTGATGTAGGATGGCTGCAGGATAGTTTTTATGTTAATTGGAAATTGGGATAGCCATAACTTTAGATTAAAAATATGTAGGGTGGTTAAAGAACAGTTTCCATGCTAATTGGAATTGAATTATACTGATACTTGAAATTAGGTTATATAAAGAGCTCACACTTGGTAAGTCTTAGAAATTGCATCTGGGGTTTATAAAACATGAATCATACCTAATATTTAGAAAACACGCCTGGAATCTAAGATTATTTCTAGAACTTACTTTTAATTCTAAAATTCATAACCTGAAAATTCTCTTTTTTAACTATAGTAAAGATTCATATTATTCCTAATAGACTTAGAATCTTGAACCAATAAGAACAAACTAAATAAAATACTTACCTATTTGGGTTTAGCCCATCAGAAAGTGGCTTTGCTCAATAAAGGAAAGCCACGGTAGACTTATTGATCAAGAAACCTTCTGATTCATTGGCTCCACATGGGAACCATGCCTTGTGGCTCATGATATAATTACTCTCCACACGTTTAGTTGTTAATTTCTGGATGAAGATTTTTTTTTTGTACATAACGTGTTTCATTGGTTTAGTTTCACTTGTTGCTAGTGTGGACATGGGATTTCATAAGTTTTAGCATATACCATGATGCCTTCTTATCAATATGGAATCACATTTACTGTTCTGATAAAAGAATCAAGGTTCAATTAATAGCTACTCATAATATTCCGTTCTTTCCATTAAGCAACAGCTTATCATACTGGTTGGAAGACACTGAAAAGGAAACTTTACGTCTTTCTGATAGCTGTAGATATTTTTCTTAATCAGGTTTACACAGGAGAATGGCTACGGCATTATATTCCTTTGAAAGAGCGGATAGTGTCCGGTGATGTGGACAGGCTTGGCCAGGTCTCCATTTCAAATGCCTCTAGACGCCGACTTGCTGGATCTGGGGTTTAGGATATGGATTTATTGGGAATGCAGAAAAATGAAGAGAAGAATAAGTCATCAAATCTTAGGCATGAATAATATGAATCTTTAGATTATCAACTGGAACATTTTTCTGCAGCTTAGAAACAGTTATGAATTCCTGCTTTCACTTTCCCATGAGCTTTCTTGTAACACATGTAATATTGATGTCTGTAATGTTGGTCTGCAAGGATTCAAATTCGTAAAACTGTTCACATTGTCTACAATAATATGTAACAATGAGGCTTTTTTCCTCGTCTCAGCAGTCTCAGTGGTGTTAATAAAATTCAGTGTACATGGGTACTGATGTACAGTACGGATCAATTGCTTTGTGGTCCTGGACTCAGCTGTATATAGCAAAAGCAAGTTAACATTCACTGCTGATAGGGGAGCAGGAGCCTTGAGCTCTTGGTTTTGGTTTTGGTTTTGGTTTTGTGAAGAGGCATGCTGACTTGGAATTCTTTCCAATAAAGTATAAAAGGACGTCATAGTGTTTTACTTACATGAGAAATGAAATACAAATATGGTGTTTTGATTTGCTATGTGAAGAATTGAATCAGAACCTTTACAAACTTCATTGTAAAGAATGTAAAATGAGGATCTTCTTAGGCGGTTAGATTCCTATTTACATCAAAATAGAGCAAAAAGAAATATAAATATATAAACAACGAGACAAGCCTATTAAAGTCGTATTAATAAGTGTTGAAGAGATTTGGAAGTTCAACATTTCTCAAGAGTTAGATGATTAACTAGTTGTCTGATGTGATGTTACATAGAAATCAGTGATCATTCCGCATGTCAGTTTTGTAGTGTTCTAATGTTTGTATTGGTTTTCACCTTGTTCTTCCTTCATAGGTTCCAGCATTCTTCCTGCGTTCAAGTTGCTCTTGTGGGGAGCTGTATTAATTTGTTAGACAGTACAGTTCTGATTTCTATGGTTGAATGAATGAGATCAATCTTGGACTATTAGAAAAGTGAAATGAAGCAGGGTTAGGGTTAGCCAACATGAGTACAAGAAAGAAATGTTTTCTTTGATATTCGATTCAAAACAAACTGCACTCTGTAACTTATTATGCATATACGAGCATTAATATTACCCTTCCCAGAAACAGCGTTAGCCATCAGAGATAATAAATAGCTGGACTACAAAAGGTTCAACACAGTAACCATTCATTTTATGAGCTATTGTATTACCAAAAAGATAAACATTGAATTCTTACTTTCTTCCGGTGGTGGATACATCGGAAAACTAGAATGTACAGTGGGTGTCTTGAGTGTAGACATGAATCACATTGCAAGCATCCTTAACAGAATTGCCAGAACCAATCTTCAAGTTCATAACAATGGTCCGGACTTGGTATCATGCCAAAATCTCCAGTCACTTGTTTCTGAAAGACGATGCAGAACTTGTCCCAGACAAGCCACGTGGGTTTTTCATGGAAGGGGTGCTGTGTAGGCAAGAAGAAGATATTCAGTTGGAAATACCCTTGTGAGCACATTCTCAGTCACCGCTATTAGAGAACAATACCTGTTAATCCTTTGCACAGCATTTTTCTTCATGGCTGCAATATTTTTCATCTCCTGACTGCTCAACCAGAGAAGGGGAGAGAATAAAGTTATTTCCCCAACAAATGCCTCAAAAGAAGTGATAAGATCACATAATCAAGGTCACACGGTAGAAATTGCTTGCATAAATATAAAACAATGAAGACAATTTCCAGAGCTAATTCACGGCAAATTATCAAGCAAGGTTTCGAAGATGATCTTCCTAGTTTGGGCACTTGGATCAAGTAAAGAAAATTTTATGCAGTTCTGCAAAAAAAATTTGTCTACGGATATCTCTCTATAAGTGAAATTTCCCGATCTGTTTGTCTTGGCTGTCAAAAATGATGTACCGGTCACTTATTATGCAATTTGCCAGTGTTCACAAAGCAAAAGAGGGCATGCTCTTGAATCAAATAGTCAAGTTTGAAAGATGATATCAATACAAAATAAGAGAAAAAGTTACAGAGCAAATATCTTAAAAGAAAATGTTATGCGATGTTGAATATCCTGTAAAGAATTTAAAGTCCTCCAAACTGCCATTAAAGTCTCCAAACCTTGTCAGTGTGAAGGAACTTAAATCAGTGCTGTGTGTACTGCATCATACTGGGCTAAAAATAGTTTCAAAATAGGCTGTATTTTACCAAACATTTATACTGGGATATATTGCAAAATTTCGGCTTACACTGCCAAATATAGAGTTCAAAATACAGAAGAATACTAGGTAAATTGTAACGCAAATTAAAATATATATATTTTTAAAAATAAAAATATTTTTAGTTGATAGTTATTATGTTCAGAAAATAAAACATTTTCATGTTAATTTTAATAAATTGAGCTATTGAGTCAAAACTTGAAATATTTTTTTAATTTAAACCATAATATGCCACTAAATCTTAATTATATAAAAATTGAGAAGCTATTTTATAATTTTAAAAAATTATTCGAAACGGTATCTAGTATTAACTTGTACTAGTATGATCCGGTACAATATTGTAACTTTGCTTTAAACTCCTTACAAGATATCATCTCATTTTCAAGCTGAGTTGAGACAGAAATATAACAAAACAAATCCTTTAAACAAATTGTAGTTGAATGAAATTTTTTACCTGTTAAGTAAATCTAATTTTGCCTTCTTCATCAAGTTGCTCTTCCCATTATAAAGACTGCATCCTGGTCCACTTCCTGGAGACAAAGATAAAGTGAATGATAGAGGGATACAAGTTCGTCTCAATTTTAGACTACATTGCACCACAGAGAACAATGAAGAATACCTCCATAAAAACTTCTTTTGCCTGCAGGTGGTACCTTCGTGCAAAGACGAACTTGTCGACTTTGTCTCCCTAAAAAGGTTGACTATTCAATAAGGATTTTACATGTGAAAGAAGAAAGAAGATAACTGAGAAACAAGAGCAAAAGCCATCATCTTCAGCAAACACATTAATTATAACTCAATTGAATGCAGTGTGTACATCAGTAGCCAAATTTACACACTTCGGACGCACAACTAGAAAGGTAGAAAGCAGGTTAAAAGTAAATAACAGAACAAAAAGTAATTTTTGGCAACCCGAATGCAACTTTTTAGTTTGAAGGCAAAAAGGTCTCACTCAAGAAAAAGGCAATTGAAACAAACTTTCCCTGCCAGGAACTGTTAGAAGATTTTAAAAAAACTCACAACTAGTTCTTTCAGTGTCATCAATGAGCACACCACTCTACATGAAATATCAGTTTCATGTTCCCTACAACAGAATCTGCTAGTCCGTCAATGGCTCTAACCTGTTAAAGGATGCAGCAGAGAATCTTTTACCTGCAGATATTCATGGTTTTGTTCAACAACCAGCTGGGTAGGAGCATGTTTGCATTCATTCCTTCATCAATTAACTTCCCATATTCAGACTTTTGTTTAGGTTAGTGGCCATTTGGTTCTACTTCTGTTTTTCTGATGTAGATTTTAGTTTTATTTTTCGTTTTCAGTTTTTCATTTATGTTTTTTTCAAATAAAAACAAAAACCTGTTTGGTTATTAATGTTAATGTAATTATATTTTTATCATTGATAATAATTACATATTAGATACAACTTAAAGATAAATTATTTTTAATTAAATAACTTTATTTAATCTCATATAATATTTATTAACAAATTATTAATAAAATAAATAATTTAAAATTTAATATTTATTTGAAAGAAAGTCAGTTCTATTTACTTTAGCAGGCTAATCATTTGCACAAAGAGAGAGTTCAAGTGAGTTTCTAACAATGTTTAGTTCTATTGGTGAACCCAATTCAAGAACCTCTGATTTACAGTAGACAAATTTACAAGATCAGACTACTGAACTTCAAGTAGGAGCACAGAAACCCATGAATCCATGGGTCATAAGTCGAAGATATCAGAAACGACAAAGGCTTCATTTGTCCCATAGAAAACAGACAGAATGGATGTTTACTCTCAGGTACTAAAGATCGTACCACAAGCAATAAGCAAGTCCAGGACACATATAACCTTTAGCATATTTCACATGAAGTTTCTGCCTTCAGAACACGGCACAAGTGCCATGGCATTTGGCAGCCTTTGCTGGCCCCTAAAGGCAAGTCCCATCCATATGATCGTTGTAACCAAATATAATACAGAAAAAAAAAGTATAGTTTCAGAAACATAAGAGAGAAATTGCAGCAAAGAAAGATATGTATGTGGTAAGAAGGAAATTGTAGTTGATGAAGTTCAAAACAATAAACTTACGATCATCTTCCTTTTTGTATAGTTGCTTAAGTCGAGCTACAGCTTGGCTCTCTTTCTCTGCAACATCCTTCAGCTTTGCCTTAGAGAAATTCACACATGTAGTAAAGGTAAGCACAATGTACCACAGATAAAATATTCTTACAGAGGAGAACAAGGGGCAAGAGCATCTTAATAAATTTAACCAAACAAATGCAATGGAGGCATTAATTGGGGAAAAAGTACCTCATAAAGTTGAAACCATTTAAATGAAACTTTATTTTGCTTCATCCTCTCAATAACAAGTTTAGTACTTTTCTCCCCGAATTGCTTCTCATAGAATCTCTTCCATAGTTTATCAGTAATTTGACTAAGATCCCGTCCCTAATAGCGCAAGCCAAAGGATAGGATAAGTAAACTGACCAACAAAACCAAATTCAAAGTAATGTGGAATTATGTGCTTACAACTGTGCTCTTCTCTACGTGTATCAACTGATCCAAGGTACAATGGGGTAAAATTCGGTCAAGAAGATGAAAATCAGTTTCGCCAACGTCTCCCAGGTACATTACATTGCTAATTGCTACGTTTACACAAAGATCAACCAGAGAAGGAGCTTTCCATGTTCTCTCTTGATGCATAGTAACAGTAATATTGTGGATTGTGATCAGATCCTCCTCCTCCTTCAAATTCAGGCCAATTCTGTCATTTAACACCAAAGCCTTCGCATAAAATAATTTGTAAGGCTCAGGAACAAATTAATAGATAGGATTTAATAAATCCCAACAAAGATGACAAACTTCCAGATTCAACACCAACCAAACAATCACATCTTTATTGGAAACCTTTCTGGGTATGCCGAAATTATTCATCGGCAATCTTAGCAATCAAACAACCAAATTCGGAAAGGAAAAACCAAGTCTTTAAGTCAAGCTTACGGAAAGCAGCTTTGAAAAAAAGCTGATATTATCTCCTAATTTGGAAAAATCAGGAAAAAAAAAAGCGATGAGAAGATAAACAAAAGAAGAGATCGGATAGCAATTTAAAAGAATAAAATTACCGACCGAGAAGGGAGGCTTTGGAATGATCTGTGACGGAGAAACAGAGGCGTCCGGTTTGGAAAAGCAAAGTAGCTTTATGGTTTTGTTTTGTGAATTGTGAACCGTATTATCCAACAACTACAAGGAGCAGAGCAGAAGTGTTTAATGAATCTAATAACATGTAGTAATTACCAAAATTAGCACTTTTCGTTTACATTGCTTACAACAAATAGTTCATACTTACTTAATTATGCTTTTATTTTATGTTAGTTTTTATAGTTTAGAAGTGTTAACTACAATACTAAAAATATATGATTAATTACAGGGTAATTTGTAACACCCAAATACCCCCTGGGAGAATATGTGGATGCCACCCAAGACAGTACAATCTCAAACAGTGCTGACAAT
>JANKYE010000002.1:12539844-12552616 GCA_032467995.1 Erythroxylum dillonii | reverse complement strand
AGAGAATGTATGAATTCATAAGAAGAATTTTTTTCTCTCCCAAATACTCTTCAGTTTTAGTTTCGGTTTTATAACAAAAAGATGTTTTTCTCAACTTATTAATTAATACATTAATTAATTTTTAATAATAAAAATTATTAAAATAAATTAAATCAAAAAATTAAAAATTAAATTAAAAAATTAATAGTTCAAAATCTTTATAATTTAATCCGTCGTTAAAATTTTAAATTATTATACATAAGATCAATATATATATATATATATTATTTTAGTAGTGCTGTCCATTTCCTAGCTGTTGCTCGTCACTTTCTTCCTCCGTCATTCCAAAGATGTATACTTTAAGAGTATCAGTTTGAGATCAAAATCAAATCGAATCGAATCCCAAAGAATGGCCGGACAAGAAATCTCAGTTCATCAGTTGGCACAGTGCATCACTTGCCACGCTTGGAGTCCTGATCATTCTAGTTAGTAGAATTAATCCTTCTTTTCTCTTGATTTCTTATTCCTTTTCTCAATGAAATCTAATTATTCTATTGTTTCTTTGAGTGTAGTGATTGCGCTTTGTCCCAATAACAATGAGGTTCACATCTATAAATTATCTCCTGATCGCAACAACTGGGAAAAGCTTCATGTTTTGCAGAAGGTCTGAATTTAATTTTAAAAAAATTTTTTTTCTTTCTTTCTCATTTGCCTTCAGAACGTCTAATTTCTCTACACCTTTCATATTACATAGCATGATCAACTTGTATCTGGGATAGATTGGAGTTTAAGAACCAACAGAATTGTTACCGCTTCTCATGATAGGAATTCGTGAGTACCCTAATCATTTTCCAAGCTCTTTTTATTCTTCACAATTTTGCTGTACAAAAATGAAAGCTTTTGTCCGAAGTTGGTTGAATACCTTGATAATTTTGTTGCTTTCTTACAAGATACGTTTGGAACCAAGAAGGGTCAGAGTGGGTACCAACCCTTGTTATTCTCAGGCTCAACCGCGCTGCCCTTTGCGTGCAGTGGAGTCCAAAAGGTGATGAACCGCATCTTGTTTTAATACACTACGGTTTCTTTTTTAAATTTTTTACTCCCCTCATTTTATACAGAGACTTTAACCATTTCCTGATTTCAGTATTGAAAACAATAACCATGGGTATCCACTGCGAATACATACTGCAAGTTTCAACTTCTCTCACTGGTTTCTTTTATACGACTTTAGAACTTAATTTATGCTATAATGCTCATGGTTTTGATTTTATTTGGTGGCTACTTATGAATTTGTACAAAAACTATCAAAAGCTGAATCTTGTTTTGAGGGTTTCTTTCTTCCTACTCTAAGAGCTGTCTACGATGTATACGAAGTCAGAACATGATGCTCACTTGTGTGTCATCTGTTTGTGGGATGTTTTCTGCTTCTGTTGTTATAACAAGTTTATTGGAGATTTGACTGCAAAAATGCAAAATACTTCCATTTTGTATATGATTCTATTCCCAGAGAACAAGTTTGCTGTTGGAAGTGGAGCTAAAACTGTCTGTATATGCTACTACGAGCAAGACAACAACTGGTAATCATCCCACAATTATGGATCCTCTAAATTGTTGATGCTATCTAGATTTTAGGAAATTTTGATGCCTGAGAAACTGCATTAGTTTTTCAAATGCCAAATTGATGGTGTTCATTTTTTGTCTATTAATTTCTGAGAGAACTGTTAACTTTGAATTTTCAAATTAACAATTCATTTGATACTGTTAAAGAAGATGATTCACAATTTATCAAGGAACTTACCATTTATGTGGCAACAATCTGTTATTAGGTTGGTCATTTTCATCATAATACTCTTTCTGCAGTTTCTTCAAGTTTTCATACAAATCAAGTGTCTCCATGTTTATAATGTTAAGGTCTATCTTTACCATGGGAAGTTTTTGATTGTTTCAGCTAATTTGTATACTATTTCCTTCCACAGGTGGGTCAGTAAACTTATCAGGAAAAAACATGAATCGTCAGTGACAAGTGTTGCATGGCATCCTAATAATGTCTGTAATTATATTCCTCATTGAAAGCGTGAAATGTTTTTTTTATCTCATTCGTTGAAAGATTCAGGGTAGTGATTGCATTATGGCGAAGTAATAACTGGGGTAATAAACAGATAGTATAAGCAGTGATTAGCAATGGACTACTTTTGGGTGATAATGGCATCTTATCAGGTTGCAGTCAATGCCTTTACTGGTTCTGTGAGGATTGATGCAAGGAAATGTGGGAATTAATAATTAGTCTAAAACATAGTTGGTTAATCTCCTTGCAGCCAGCAAAAGGGACTGGCAGAGATTGAGTGCCTATTACTGGTCAAATGAGATTATTCCCAAAGCTGGTGAAACTTATCAGGAGTATCATAAACTGTATTATTGAGAAGCTTTAGTATGTTTCAGAGGATAACACAAGACCTAAATATTATCCTAAATTTTATTGTTTAGCCTTCCTATTTTGGTGATATAGGACATATACATTATAGTAGCAGATTAGAGGAAGAAACTGAGGAATTGAGAGAGGCTGAGTGAGAAACAAGTAAGATTAAGAGAGAAACAGAGGAATGGTAGAAGAACTAAGTGGAGAAAGAGATAGTTAGGAACAGAATCAAGAAGGACAGTTTAATAGAATTCAGGACATTATGTTTCACTTGTAGTTTAACTGTTGATATTTTGAGATGCAAGAAGCAGTTCAGTTCGGACTTATTGTCTGTCTATAATTTACAGATTCTTCTTGCAACAACATCAACTGATGGAAAATGTAGAGTTTTTTCCACATTTATTAAAGGGGTTGATACGAGGTATTCTTTATTCTTTTTTCTTCTATTTTTGTCTCCTGGATCTAAACAGTGCTCTATCTTGCTAATGATTCAGGGATTCAAAAGCAGGCTCTTCTTCAGACTCAAGATTTGGAGAGGTTTGATTCAACCGCAGAAGTCCTGATTTTGTCTTGTTCACCTTGTAAAATTAGGAATAAACCACATTTGAGTAACTGAATTTTGATGCATGCCTGTCCTATGGCACTCAGATGTTGGTTAATGCTGCATTAAACTTTAAATGATTGTTCTTTTCAATCTTTCATTTGTTAAGATCACAGTTTTGACTATGGAGTTTCTTTCTTCTCGTTAACACTTTTTCTCTACTGGCCATAGTATATATACAACCTCTATCAGCCTTAATGACATGGCCACATAATCTTGTGAACAGCAAATTGTTCAGCTTGATCTTTCAATTTCCTGGGCATTTGGTGTGAAGTGGTCACCAAGTGGCAATACCTTAGCTTATGCAGGTGAGAAGTGTTTCTATCATTTAATCGATCATAAGCTTTTGTCACTAAATGCTAGTAATGGCGTGCTAAATGTTACTTTAATTTCAATTTATTCATTCGTTTTTTTAGCTTTCATCATAATTCAGCATTAAACTCAACTGTTTATGCAGCCATCATTTGGAAAAATTCATAGTACTCTTTAACTCAAGATTGCCAGTTTGTATCTCTTATGTTATTAACATCAAAGTCATATATATGGTAGTTGATTTGTTGTGATTTATTGTGTAAATTTACAGGTCACAATTCGATGATATACTTTGTTGATGATGTTGGCCCAACTCCGTTGGCCCAAAATGTTGCATTTCGTGATTTACCTCTTCGTGATGTGGGTCAGCATCCACTCTTGTTTTATCTTTGAAGTTCTTACTATTTCTTTAATGCTTATGTAACTCCGTCACTAACTAGAGTGCTTATTTATCATATTGACTCTCAGCTGTTATTTGTTTCTGAGAAGATGGTCATTGGCGTTGGATTTGACTGCAGCCCTATGGTTTTTGCTGCAGATGAAAGAGGAATATGGTATATAAGATCTTGGAGAAAATTTTGAGGGCTTTTCAGAAGTTGAATATTGCTTTATGTGTGGAAATAATTTCCATAATCTTAAATTGCAACTTATTTCATACCCTAAATGCACAAATTGACTGGTTTGTTTGAGTGATCTGCAGTTCACTGGCAATGTCGTAAAAGCGATCTGTCATTTTGATTTTGGTTTCTTTTTAAAATTCATGTAGGAGCTTTATCAAGTATCTTGGAGAAAGGAGGTCTTCCCTTTCAGGTTCAAAACATGGCTCACAGGTATTTGACTAAAATAGGTGAATCTAGCCCCATTCTTGAAATACTTCAATTCTACATGGAATTCTCCATTTTAGGGTTCAGTGCATTGTAATGGGGATAGTTTTATGCTCCAAGCAAAATTGTAGGATATTATAACGATGCCACAGCTGAAACTAGCATAAAATGCTACCGTTGTGTTTACACTAGCTTTTACGAAAATAAGAAAAATTAGTTTTGCTCATCCTGTCAAATTTGGTATGAGGAGTCAGTATGACATGATGAAAAGAATCTTGACCTCGAAGCTTAGAAAGGATTCTTTATTAATTTTGTGGTTTATTTTTGTCCCTGAAGTGACTTTTTCACTGTGTTTTAACAGATTTCTGGAGCATTTGGAAAGTTTTATGGTCAATCAAAGCTTGGAGCAAGCAATGATGCTCTTGAACCTTCAAGATCACGTGGAGGTGTTCATGAAAATTGTATAAAGTAAGCTGTTGTCATCTGTTTCATGCCATTATTAATTATTCTTATAATCCACATTCTGGTAGCTCAATCTTCAAATTTTTCTTGTCTACTCTAATCTTCATGTTCATTTCTAATCATTTAGCACATGGAATGTAAAGTGGCTGGGCATTAATTAGGTTAGAATAAGGTTTGAGTGTTTTAAACATGATGAGGTGAATGTGTAATTCAATGTTCTGTTTGGAACTGTAGTTGCATTGTTCCTCTTAAGGAGGGCGGGAGTTCTAGAATAAGGCGCTTCAGCACATCAGGTAAGTTTAACCAAATTGGACGTTTAAGCATGAACATACTTTGGTTTTTGGTTCATTTAAGTATGAGGCTTGTCTTGATACTGTATATGAACATTCTTGATGGCTACAGGATTAGATGGAAGAGTGGTGATTTGGGATTTGGAGAACCAGGAAGATCTATCCCAATATCTATAGGCAGCTACTCGTATAAAATATTTACCTTTGGCCCTATATGATAACGTCTATGAGCAAAATGATTTGACATTGAAATGCATGTTGTGAATGCCCATGAGCGAGTACTAGTTGTTTGTTCCAACATTTGACTTCACTTTAATGATAATTTTGTACGAGGCAACAAATTGTGGTAAGGCAAGGCTATTATAAAATCATGCTCTATTTATCAAGAGATTGGAAAGAGACTTCATTTTGGCCGTCCGCTAGGTTCAGTGGCCAGTCTATTGCTACTAGCTATGTATAGGCTAGCTTGATCAACTTTTGACTCCCAAAACTTTAAAGAATCATCAGGTTAGTGCTTCTCCACTCTACAAGAGGCTTGAGTAAAAGAAGACGGAAGAGGGAAGGTCGGATTGTAATCAAGGGTGGTTATGTGTGAGGTTGTGAACTAATTGAAATGAAGATCAGTGAGTTGTTCGCTGCAATTTGTTCTACAGAGAACACCGTATCAATAATATATTTTCTGCAATTCATCTCAACTGATAAACACTACATCAAGATTAATGTATTCCATGCAAACCAATGAAATATTCATTCAGACATAAAATAGTAATTATTATTCATTATTTCAACTGATAAAAAATATATAGAATATGAATAATACATAATTGAATCCTCAAGACTTCTCCCTTGAAATAATTACAACAGTATGAATCCTGAATTCTATAAAATATTAGTATACAAGAACTGGCTTGGTAATCATATAACCAAGCCGAATGGAAATAATGAATATGTATGCATGTACGTTAATACGGAAGGAATTTGCTTACTGGTTAAGTTTTGGACAATCAGAGGATTGTTTTTGATGAACCAACAATGTTATAGAAGGAGCATGTGTCTTCACAGTCCAAAAGCCACGACTCCAAGTTCTTGTATGCTAGCAACAGCTTATTTTTGTCTCCTTGATGATGGCCAACGTCGACCGAGGCTGAATCTGCAGCCCCAATCATGTGATTATCAAAGCAAAAACTTTCAGGTTCCGCAGGCTGCTGATGATCATGATCATATGTAGTACTACTACTACCAGAAACTAGGGGAGAGATGATGTGGTCGACTTCTGTGCTTCCGTTGCCGGTGAGCTCTTGAACAAGCTTCTTGAAGCTTGAACTGTCGGTGATGTACACCTGGGGACGTAAGACATTTATCAAACAGCTGCTGACTCGAATCTTCTCATGCTTAAATATCTTATGCGAAGATCGACTCACTCTCTTTTTCATTTTCTCCTGTAACGTAATCACCAGAAATGATATATGAATGAATTAATATATGCCAAACTATCTTATAACTGTTATATGTATCCCACTTCCAACAAATTGCACCTATTAATCTACGAAAAGCCGCATCTTGGTTATAACTGTTAACAGATTTAGATTAAAAGTGCCCATCTCCGACCAAATCGAAGAAAGCGTTCAATGCATTAATCAGGAGCAGTGTTAAAATCCTGTTTTTGTTTTGAAGTCAGCATTTATATATAAAATAAAAAATTGCCAGCCAGATAATAATTAAGGGAACTAAGAGACAAACTGAATTGACAAGGACTAGATGAAACCCATTATTTGGAAGTGTCTCAACCTCAACACCTTCCCATGGACGAAGCTTCGTCTTTTCTTCATACGACATTTGCAAATGTTCTCTTTAATATGTTACTTTCTGTATCGAGGTTATTACCATAGACCAAAACATCTGCAAGTAAATTAAGTATGTCAGACATGTTATGCACATCAAAGTTTTTCACTCACTTAGGAGTCATGCTAGTAGTTGCTCGGGCTCAGATCCAGACTACTAGTAGATTTTGTTGTATCAAGTCCTTCAGGATTTATGCTTCTTTACACATTAACATATCAACATGCATCTCTTTTAAAACTATTTTAGTTTTGGCCTAAATCCCTAATGTTTAGCGGACCAGGGCAATACATATGTAAAGCACATAATGATGGTACTCGATATGAGGGTAATCAGATTGACTACTAATTATAAATTAAACACTTTTTTTTTTTTTCCCTCAGCAGCCTTCCTCTTCACTTGAATAAAGAATAATATTAAGTTATTTCAGTTGATCTTTCCACGAACTCATGTCTGGCTCCTATGTTTAAGAAGTTCAGTAATTCTATATTCCTATAAATGTGGCTGATTTAACTAAGTTGCCTTCCAAGTTTGTATAAGGTGACTAAACATTTAAAAGATACTTACTTATTCAATCAAGGGTGATTCTAGTAGATGTTTTGATAATAATAAAATATAGGTGTTACTAATGAGTTTATTATTTTGATGAAAAACAATAAAAGAACAAGATATATACATAACCTCATGAAAATATTTTATGAAGATAATAAAGAAAAAGTTGAAGTTTGTAAATGTTGAAGTGAAGATCAATTCAAAAATAAAAGAAAAATGAGACATATTAAGGTCATTTTAGTTTGTAATCTTACTTTGTTACTTTAGTAATCTTAAAGGCTCGTCGTACTTAAATATTTTATCTTATTTTATTACATGAGTCTTTTTATTTATCAAGAGGTATTGAAACTTTTGCCCTTAAGAGAAAAACCTTTTGATCTTTCAAATGTTCTTTTAAAAACATTTTAGAAGTTTTTTTTAATTATAATGGCATTAAACAAATTAAGTTTAACCATTTAAAGTTGTTAAATCATGTTTTTGGAAGAATTGGTTGACTAATGTATGCTAGTGGTCGATTAATGTAACTTAAATAAGTAACAGATGAGTTTGTTGACACATTGATCGACCAATGTAGTGTTATGATCGACCAATTTGTCCCCTAGAAGCTAAATATAGTGATATGGTTAACTAATGTGTCTCTAGGACACACGGGTAGACCAATATGTCCTACTATTCGACCAATATTTTAATGGTTAGTGGATTTATATATTTAACGCACACTGATCGACTAATGTGCTAGACTAATCAATTGATGTGTTATACTAATCGACCAATACTTTGTAACTAGCCATTGTAAAGGTTAATTTTTGGCTTCAACAAGTAATAAAGGGTCCCAAAAGCCTATCAGTGTATATTTTCTCATTAATTCTTTTATGTTAAAGTATTTGAATGTCTTATACACCTATCAAGTATTTGAGCACCATTGTCTCATATTTGTTTGAGTGAATTGGTTTTATCAAACTGATAAACTAAGATATTTTAAGTTATGAGCTTTTGTTTGGTGTTTTGTATATTGTACTTAGTGTGTTCCAAAAGGTATTGAGGTTCCTTTCACCTTAGAGGAAGATTGTAAAAAGGTTATTCTTTATTGAGAAAAGGTTGTTCAAAAGGTTATTCTTCTCTTGAAAGAAGCGTTATAGTAGAATTTTAAGAAGAGTCTTATGAGTGGATGGAAGCAAGGGGTAGTTGTTAAACCACTATAAATCAGTTTGTATTTTTCCTCTTACACTTTTTTATATTATTGCTTAAGTGTGTTATAGAAACTTCTATTACTTTATACCATAATTTTTTCTTTTATAATTTGTTCTCATTAACACAACAAGTTACTAAATATTTTATAAAAATTTATTAATACCCAATTCACCCCTATTTTGGGTGCCATTAGGGATTACCAGATAGTATCAAAGTAGATTTGCTAAGCTACATTTCAAATAAAATCCTATAGCAAAGATCATATCATCATTAAACCAAGGGGACAAACTATTGGTAGAACACCTTTATTTAATAGAAACGATTACCTCTATTAAAAAACTAGGATGAAATTTTTCTTAAGACTAAAAGTATAACCCTTAGGGATAGAATTTCAAACAAGCTACTTATACTTATGAAAATTGTCGATAACAAAAAGGTTCTTAAATTAAAGGAAGAACGAGAACTTTAAGATAAGAGATTAATTTCTTTGAATAGTAGGTCTGTATACATCTTATTTTGTACATTAAACAAAAAAATTTTAATAGTCTTTATGTGTAAAATGAATTATGATATTTGACATATATTAGAAATTACCTATAAGGGCACAAATCAAGTTAAGGAGAGAAAAGTGGACATTAATATGAACTTTTCAAATGAAGCTTAATGAAAGTATTTATAGCATGTATACAAGGTTCAATGATATTATTATTGCTTTTAAAGATCTTGGGAAGACCTATACTAATATTGAAACGATAGGAAAGTTGCTTAGATCACTTTTGAGAACATGAGAAGCCAAAATAATGGTTATTCAAGAAACCAAAGATTTGACATTACTACCATTAGTGAAGCTTATTGAAACTTCAAAAGGCTTAAGAAGAGACTTGCAAAGAAAATGGACTTACCTTTCAAAATATCAAAGGAAGAATTAAGTGAAGAAGAATAAATACCTATAAATGGAAGTGATCATGAATATTTCACTAAGAAACTCAAGATGTTTTTAAGGAAGAACTTCACAAAAAAAAGGCTTCAAAGAAAATAAGATTGATTCAAAATGTAAATTTAAAATGTAAAATTTCCAATAATATCTAATTTGAGTATAAGAAACCTAAAGACATAAGGTTTCAATGTCCTCTCCTTAATACCAATAAAATTCTATAGGAAATGAAAAAAAAAGAAAAAAAGAAATGAAAGATCTCAAAGCATCAATTTGGGATGATTCAAACAAATATGAAAGTGAGTACACAGAAGGAGAGAGAGCCTAAACATGTCTCATAGTTGAAAATGATGATTAGATAACATCGAACTCTAATTCTTATGATACAGATATGATGATTGAAGGCTCAGAGATCATAAGTATGAAAAACAAGAAGTTATCTTCAAAACTTAAGCAAATCTAAAAATAGTTAGATGCAAACAAGAATGAGAATGAGATGATGATAAATGAATTGCATAATATTGAGGCATATAAGAAAGTGATTGATAAGGATACATTAAATACATTAAAACATGAAAATGAGACATTAAAAGAGGAAATAAATGTTCTCAAAGAATCATTATTTAAGTTCACTAAAGGGAGTGAAAAATTAAAAACTATTCTAAGAGTCTAAGAAGGTGTAAATATTAGCCATGAAATAAGGTATAATTATATAAGTGAATCTGAATTTACGTTTGTCAAAGGAAAATATTTGCATAGTGAATAATCATTGTCTAATATGAAAAATAAGTATGGAGCTCCCTCCGACAGATTAGTACCAACATCTCTAATCCGTGGCTCGTTTGTGGCGATTTCAATTGCACTCTCTATGCTGCTGAAGCTCAAGGTAGTATCAGTCTCAGGTCTTCCTTGACTGACTTGTGGAAGTGCGTAGAGCATGTACGGTTAACCGACTTCTTTGGACACTTCTTCACCTAGTCAAACAAACAACAGGCTCGATGGTACATCTGGAAAAAACTAAACAGAGCTCTTGTTAACGAGCTATGGCTTCAGCACTTTCCTAATAGCCTGATTACTTTTCTGGATCTTTTGTTTTCGGATCATACGCCCATCATTGTGTTGCAGCTGTCTTTACCTGCTACTAAACACCACCCTTTCAGATTCAATAACTTTCTGGTTCAGGATCCTGGGTTTGCTATTGCTTACGGGGCAAGTGTTCTTTACAATTTCAGAGGGACAAAACAATATTGTTGTATTCAGAAGTAAAGGTTACTAATCAATAACTGAAGCTTCTTAACTCTTCCAAGCAGCCTACTGCTGAAGCCATTACAAAGACCCGATTGGAGTTGACAAAAATTCAATCCTTATTATCCTCCCACCTAGACAGACAGTCTCTTATTGATCAGGAGAATCTGATCCTTTCCAATTACCTTCAAGCAATCAATAATCACTCTTCTCTATTGCATCAGAGATCTCGGGTTAATTGGTTGAAGGATGGCGATAGCTGCACCCAATTCTTTTTTCCATTCCATTCTAGCCCGAAAGAACCGCAAAAAAATCTTTTCCATCTCTTCCCATAATGGCTCGGTCATCACAAATCCGTAAATAGTACAAGACGAAGCATTTAGGTTCTTTAGTTCTTTCCTAAAAACTGATGTTTCTACTAATGTCACAAGCGGCGACCTAAAACTTCTTAACTTGACCCAAATTTCTGCTACAGATTTTACTTTGTTAACCAAGCCCGTGGAAGACAGCGAGATTGAAAAATGTGTCTTCCAAATGAATGGAAAGAAAGCCCTGGGTCCGGATGGTCTTAATGACTACTTCTACTAACATTCTTGGAATATTATTGGAGGTTTTGTCAAGGAGGTAATACATGAATTTTTCCGAAACGGTATTCTACTCAAGGAGCTTAATAAAACATCCTTGTGTTTGATTCCTAAAGGGTCAAATCCTTAGAGCTACGCTGATTACCGTCCCATTTCTTGTGCGTTTTTTTTTTGTATAAAGTGATATCTAAAATTTTACCTGATAGATTGAAGCAAGTTCTTGCTTCGTTGATCAGTGACAACCAAAATGCTTTCCTGTCGAATAGGCACATTAGAGACAATATACTTATTGTCCAAGAACTGTTGAAGGGTTACTTTACTACACATGGTCCTCCGAACTGCACTATGAAGATTGACTTCCATAAAGCTTTTGATAGTATCAGTTGGAAATTCATTCTGGGTTTCCAACCCAGTTTATCAATTGGATCAACGAATGTATTATTTCAGCCTCCTTCTCGATACTTGTTAATGGTTCCCTACCCCTTATTTTTTTTGATAAATGGTAAATTATATTTATCAAAAATAGGTTATATACATCCAAAGAAGGGGCATACCCCTATCGGCAAAAGTAAGGTAAAAGAAACCCCCCAAAAATCCCCTTACACCTATAATGAGGTTAATACATCCCATTGTGGTACATTACAATCGATGGAGCACTGGGGCCAAAATAATTACAATAATCAAATGACATTTAAATTAGTGAGGAGCTAAAGATCAACAAAAAGAATGATTAAAATCCGATGTTGACCAAGAAGAGCACCACAACTGGAATTCCTAGTATCATGCAACAACAGCCACCCGGAATGCCCCCCACTTGCGTGTACTTAGATCTGAGTTGCATGGCCCATGCAACCACTATCAACGTCCAGCTCCAGACTCGTCCACCAGGAGTAGTCCTCCCAAGTGAGCAAGCCCAGCACTAGCACCCGACATTGCATGGCCCGTGCAACCCCCCTCTTCGTCCAGCATCTCCGGATCACACTAACCTGTTAATACAAAAAGGAAGAAGTTATAAGAGGTCCACTAAGTGGACCAAATAGCCAAATGTAAACTTCCACACCCAGGCCCAGATTACATCCGTGATGAGGCTAACTCTCCTAAAATGGACCATTACACCCAATTAAAATCCAGGACTAACTTGCACCGCCCCACCACCCCATCCGATATCACTTATACGTCCAGCAGGGATGCATGGGCCATGCAACCGATGCCCTTTTCCTATCATATCTGCAACCCACCCTTATAGTAATCTTCTATAATTGAGATGTAATAAGATTTGCTGGGTATAACCGAAATAAAATTTTGTAGGTGGATGTTTTAATCTTAGCAATCGCATCATACCAAGTGAGGACAACACCATCAAATTGCATTGCGTTCCTAATTTTCCAGATGGTATAAATCGTGCATAGGATGCTGTAACATCCCACCCCCGACAGGAAGGGTAAAATAGTAAATTGTCATAGGAGGAGATTGATAGGGATTAATTAGTATTGTTCATGCATACTAGAAGTGGTACGTAGTAAAATTTGTGCACATGCAAATC
>JANKYE010000002.1:12515713-12539744 GCA_032467995.1 Erythroxylum dillonii | reverse complement strand
CATACTTTCGTATATAGCTCACAGTCTAGGCATAGAGTTTAATACTTTCAAAAGAAGAATAAACATAGCTTCTATGATAACATGTAAACCTACTCATTCCCCTTTAGGACCAAAGAAGCATGTATAAAGCCTTTATTCATAGTAGACATCATATATATAATATGGTAGCTCATTTTCCTACTTTATGAGAACATTTAATAGCCTTTTTAGGCCTCGAAGAAGTATGTATCAAGCCTTTATTCATAGTAAGAATCATAAATATAATCGTGGTAGCTCATTTCAATACCCTATAAGAACAATTGATATCCAAAGGAATATTTCTCGTTAAACATACACACAAGAGGTCCAAGCAATGTATTTATGCATCATCATCATTTATATAATATGATATGTCATTTAAGTGGTAAATATGGAATATTAATATATTTTATTTTCTCAAACAAAAAATGGTAATAAACTCTTGAAAATGTGGGCTGAAAAGAAGGAGACTAAAAATCAAGGACCCAAACCCAATTATACATCTAAGAAAAATTGATTGCTTTATTTTGTAAGACTATAAGAAAAAAGAACATATGGTATGTAGTAAAGATGGTCACTATTAAATTTAGTTTTACTTCTTAAAGAGTTTATTTTTTGAGATCTTGATGAATCTAACACTCTTATATCCAAGAAAAATCTTGAATATGGTGATATAAGTATTAGAAAAAAATAAGAATGATCATCAAGATACCCCTTAAGAGCAAATTATTGAATCAAATGAGGAAGATATAAAAGATGAGAAGCTTTTAATGGATTGAAAATTTAAGGAGAATCATCATCTGAATCATATTATAGGTAATTATTAAACAAGGGGAAATTATTAGTCAATGTTTTTGAAATTTGTCACATCTTGCTTTTATTTATCCATTTAAGTATAAATCTTTAGTAAGAGTGTTTGGATTTTCATTATGAATAAAAGATTAAACAATTCTTTTGGAGTATAGTATAGACATTATTATCTAGACTTAGGGATTATATGTAGTAGGGATGTTAAATTAAAACTTACAAACTAGACTAAATGGGTGATAGTTTCACTAAAATAATGAATACGAATATTAGAAGAGAATTAGGTATGATTCTATGTGATTAAATTCTCTTTCAATGTTTATGATAATTCTTAATTGACATTTCCATGAATTATTAAATTATTAAATATTTTAATTTGATTTTTAATATTGCTTTATCAAACAATATCCTCAAAATTACCAATTTTTTCTTTTCAATGAGTTTGTTTGTAGTTTGGTGACTCTTCTAGTCGAAAACTTACTTATGTTAGTTAATTAATATCTTTGGGTGGTTGACCAATATCACATTAACTAAGGAATATTCTAGTGAATTTGTAGCCTATTTGATTGATAAGTGTGATCGACCAAACAAAACATTGCTTGATTAGTTAAGTTTTGTGGTCGACTGATCTTCACTCTTTAAGCTCTCTCTTTCCCCTTTTTTCTTCTATTTTTCATCTTGTTTGTTTATTATATCTTCCAAAATCCTAACTAACTCACTCTTTTCTTTAAAAAACAAACATCATCCTCCATTCTATAAGAATCTTGTTATACTGTATTAAATTGAAATTTTGTTATTCTTGGGTTTTAAATTTTGGAATTTTCAAAATCCTTCATAATTTGGAGTTAACCTTTCAATTTTGACATTTTATCCTATCATTAATTTTAAAATTTTGGCCTTTTTAAACTATACATTTTTTTTGAAATTAATGGTTGAATATTTCAATTAAGTATATTTTTCTCTTCAATTCCAACATCTAATTGTGTTAGAACTTGCAATTTTTTTTACTCCATATAAAGTTTTTTTTCAGTTTAGAATTTCTCAATTTCTCTTTTTTTTCCCCTCAAATTGATTGTTTATTAAAGGCTTAATCAATGTATTTTTGTTCACTTGTACTTAATTGTTAGTATTTTGATTGATTTTGAGTTTCAAGTATTATCGACTATTGAAATTCGGGAATTTTTTTAACTTAATAATTTTATGACACTTTATATTTTTGGATAATTAATTTTTTATTATTCCAAAAAGGGTGAGAAAGATTGGTTGTATTATAGTTCAGGAGAATAATGATATTAATGGGAGTGACTTTTTTGTATGTTATAGTTTTTAGTAAATTTCTTTTATCTATATGTGAGAACAATTCTTTGAATATCTCTTTTGTTCTTGATATTGAATTTTATACATAAATTAAAGGGGGAGCTAATCATTATTTTCATATAGGTAGTTGTTAATGTACTTAATTTTATTATTTTTCTAATATCACAAATATTTTATAATCATCAAAAAGTGAGAGATTATTAAACCAAAGTAGGTTCTATTGGATATCTTGATATCAAAAAATATAAGCACTATTGATGAGTTTATTATTTTATTGAGAGGTAATATAGAAAATAACATGAAGTCATAAGCTAAAGAAAATACTTCATAAAGATGATAAAAAAATTAAAAATTGCAATCGTTAAAGAGAGGATTAAGTTAAGTACAAAAAAAAAAAACAAAGAGTATCAAGATAATTCTTTAGTTTACGATATTAATTGTAATCTCATTTCGTTACTTTGACAATCTTAAAGGTTCGCTATGCATAAGTATTTTGTCTTAGTTCATTATATGAGTCTTTACATTTTTTAAGAGGTGTTGAAGCTTTTCTTCTTAAAAGAAAAGTTTTCTTTTTATTTTCAAGCATTGTTTTGGATGCATTTTGAAAGTTGTCTTAAATTATAATTGTATTAAACAAATTAACATTGAGTTTTAAAAGTTGTCAAAAATCATATTTTTAGATTGACTAATCAACCAATATAAATTAAATATGTAACATGTGAGTTTGTTAATACATTAGTCGACCAACATAATGATATAGTCGATCAAAATCCTTTTAAAGGACACCTTGGTTGATCAATAAGTTATAGTCAACTAATGTCTTAACAGCTACTGGATTTATATATTCGTTGCATACTTATCGACTAATGTGCTACACTAATTGACTAGGGTTATACAACTAATCATTATAAACTAATATGGGTCCCAAAAATACATATCTTTTCACTGAATTTTGTATAAAAAAAATATTTGGGTGTCTTATTCACACATTTTTAAGTGTTCAGCATTCGAAGATCATTATCTTATATTTATGTGTCTAAATTTCTTTAGTTCAATCAAAATAATAGTGAGATATTTTGAATTGCAAGCATCTAGCTGGTGTTTTGTATATTATATTGGTGAGTGATCTAGATAGAATTAATGTTCTTTTTCACCTTAAAGATAGATTATAAAAAGATTCATCTTTGTCAATACAATAATTAGTTGTCAAATTACTATAAAATTAGTTTATATTTTCTCTTTCTTATTTTTATATTCTTGCTACGTGTGTTATTGAAAATTTATTATTTTATATAATATTTTATGCTTAATTAACACACTAAACTAGTGAATATTTCATTAAAAGTTATCAATATCTTATTTACCCCTCTTTTTAGTGCTATTAGAAACTAACGACACCAACATATGATGAGCTGGAAATGTTATTCAATTGAAAGTAAGCAAAAACTAAAAGGGGTCTGAGCTGAATTCTGATGGGGAGGTAGGTACATCCATTAGTTATTCATATCAAGAGCAAGGGAAACCCTCAATTTGAAAACAGCAATATATACATTGAAATAATCCCAGACTTTCGACATTGGAGAATGCAATTTCAATCTACAACTTTGGCTTTCATGGCTATGCCCCTTAAGTCTGAACAATGATTACAGGGGTAACAATAAGGGGAAAGAAAATGGATTTTGAAATCCAATTAATGTTCAATTAGGCCTCAGCATACAGGAACTTTTTACTACACAGTAAAATTATCTCTACATCAAAACTCAGAAAATTGGCATGTCTTGATCTTCCGTGAGGAGACATTGTCAAGAAACTTTATCAATTCCTGCCGTCCTTTTCAAGAAAGATGTACAAGATAGACAATGACGTGGCTCGACGACCAAAGAAATGCTGATACTGCAATGGTAATATTACTCTTATGGCACTAGTCAAAAGCCCCCCCACAGGCAAACCTAAAAGTGAACCAGAACTACAATGGAGCTTTGTGATCAGCTGCCTCATACAAGATTCATTAAGACCACCATGATAACTTACTTGACGTTTTAAGAGCTATAAAGTGTATTCATCGTGATCCTCCATCTCCTCAAGGATAACATATTTCGCATCAGCATATGACTTGGATGATCCAAGAGACTCATCTTCACTTATTTGACCCTTTTGTAACTTTTGGTATCTGAACACGGACAATAAAAAGTAAACCAAAATTGGAGTAGTTCACAATATTTAGTTTAAGAGGTAGAGGAGCTCATTATAGGATGTTACAACAAAGAAATCTAAAAAATAAGCAGTTATAGCAAGAGATTTTCACAGGAAAAACTGGGTTAAGTGGCGAGGTGTAGGAGGTTTACAAGATAATGACCAAGAACTTACTTGTACCAATTGAATAAACTGACTCCAGCCATAATAGTGATAAGACCAACTCCTTTCAGCCAGGTAAATTCATCGTGAAAATAAAAGACTGCAACCTGAATGTTGATGGATTGTCATTAATAGAAATGAAATTATATAAACACGTTTGAAAATTTAAAAAGAGAACTGACAATTCAAGTAAAAAGGAAGCAGGGAAATCATAAATGATTTCTATCACACTTTAGAACAGTCATTCCAATCATCAGATTTGAAGATTAAACACAGCAAGGTTGTCAACTGAGACAGTGGTTATGTCAACAGACTCAAAGGTGACTGCTTCTAAAAAGATTTTACCATAACATATAAGCAACCAGGTAGGGAGGAACTATGAAATGTACCAGAAGGCCAACAACCTGTAGGTAAGATGTTCTAGAGAAAGATCATACCACTATGGTCACCGCCTCCTTAACAACACCTGCTATTGTCACCGTGACAGCACTGGTTACTGAAACAAGAACATATTCCGTCAAAACCTGCAATAAACAGGCCAGGTTATTCCTTTAATAGTAAACGGATATAGTGAAATTATGCTATGTAATTCCAGTGCTAGAAGCTTGTCAACTGATATGGTCTTCAGACTTAAGTCCATGAAAATGCAAAGTCACTATCCCCTCCTATTTTCACAGACCTCAAAAATGAAACCCATAAGCTCAAAATTTCAAAAAAAAAAAAAACAAAAAAACAAAAAGCAGAAGATTCAGCCCAGATTCCTACCATGAAAAATGCAAGTGATCCACCAAAGAACATCAACAGGCAACTCCTGGCAATATGCCACGAACTATCAAAATAACTGCTCCTTTTAAATTCAAGCCATGGGTCAAATATTAGAGACAGCAGAGCAGTCAACATTGCCATAACCGGTGTCACATAGCTCATCAATGTAAGTGGATTTTTCAAACCTGAAAAGAGACCAGATCAGCACTTTCATAATGTTCAACAATATGAACTAGCTCCAGAAATTATTTCAATACTCCATTTGGTTCTTGGAATTAGAATTACAATTGGAACTGGAATTCCAGTTTTAGTGCATGGAATTATACCAACTTTATAGTAATTTGGTATGTCAAGAGACCATTCAACCCAACAGCTTAAGTTGTTGGGCGAGACTCAAGAATGAATCATATATTATCTAATATGTATTTTGCTCACACGAAAGTTTGGACAAATACAGTAGATCATATAATATCCTAATACAACCCCTAACATGAAATATGGACAAAAACAACAAATCCAAATCCCCCAAAACTAGAACTTCTTGGTCTCACGAGGCTCTTATACCTTGTCAAGAAACCATTCGACTTACAAGTTTAAGCTGTTGGATGAGACCAAAGAATGAATCATATATTTTCTAAAATTGTGAAAATTGGATTGTTCAGAGTTGGGAGTCCCTTTCTCCAACCCTAAGAATTGAAATTTGTTAACAATCACTGTGTCTCAATTCCTTGGAATTGGGTGAACAATTGGAATTCCAATTGCGTGTGATAGACAACAACATAACTGAAATCTATAAGTCCGTTTATGAGATCCCAAATGCATCCTATGTGCACAGATTAGCAGACTGACAGAGAATCCAAGTTTCAGTTGGGTAGAAAACAAATTACCACATGATTTTTGTATTAGGTTCCTTTTTTGTTTCTGGTGTTTTAACAAGAATGCCTCTCTACAGAGCCTTACGTATCAGGGCTGTATCTTTTACATGGAATAACTGGATGTACATACTAGATGATATCAAGAGCATGCTGGGGATAGGGCCCTAACAAAATGAAGAAGGAAGATGCGGGCACTAGGAAATTGTGTCCTTCCCACTCATCCAGGCAAATAAGTTTTCATTTCATTGTTCTCCCTTCAAATCCCTCTCCTCTTTTCATGATACTTTGATATCATTGTTCTCCTCAAGACTTACCTAGTTCATTTTACCTTATTTCTATCCACACCAATTTTCATGTCATTGTCCTCTCTCCAAATTCCTCTCCTCTTTTCATGCCGACAATGATGTCATTGCTCTTCATAACTTGTCTTACCACATTTCACCTTTTCTATAAGAGCCAAAATTAAGTGGAGGACAAAACCATAGTTCCCCTAGCAGTTTTCTGTCATATAATTCTAGTTAACAGAAGAGTTTGTTTCAACAGAATTTTTAAGTAGAAAATGAATCTAATAGTTTGGGTGGAAAATGGAATTGATGATTTAAGAACTAAGGAACTCATTTTATTTCCCTTACAAATTTTATTTCCCTTACAATTGAATATTCTGACTGGTACATTTCAATACAGCAGATTCCGCACTTCAAGCCAAAATTACAGACACCTACCTAGTGAGGTTTTGGATAATCTAAACAATGAAACATCAGATCTCCTTTTCTTATCTATGCCCTGACAACAAGTTCGTAAGGAAAAAGCTTCTTCCCAGGAAGTAATTATGGAACATATACCCAAACGAACAGCTTCCATGTTTACGAAGTAAAGTGATATGGTCTTTCTTCTGTTGGACCTCTTGACAAATTTAAAACACAGATTTGATAAATTCATGGCAGTCATTAAATTTCACTTAGTAAGAGCACAGTTGCAAAATGAAATAAATGTGAATGCATAAGTAAAACAAATGGAATTGACTATTATTAGAACTAGTAACCAATTGCACCTACCATAGACTTCTTTCTTTTTGACAGATTTGGATCACCATACATCACCACAATGAAGATCACATTCCATGGTGCAAGGAAACGGGGAAAAAGAACAGTGAGATCAACAGATTGTGAAATATCAGAAGCTTTCAACAGTCTGACCAAGTCTTTTTTTAACTCTTTTCCTCACATTAAACAAAAAGGAAGAAAACAGATCATACCTGCAGAAGAATTTGAGTCATAGTCCAGCGAAATCCAGACATGACAGCAGCAAGCATAACAAATATAAAACCCCAAAGTTCAAATTCTGTCTCCTTTGCAACTGTTTACCAGTTTGAAACATGAAGGAAAACTTATAATAAGAATATGGAACAAAAAAAATTCTAAAATTTCTTAGTAGGAAGAATAGCGATGAGATGAAATTTGATACAGTATGAAGAGGTATATACATCATCATTAGCACCACGTATTAACTGAATCTATCACACAATAATATGTTGATCCTTCCTATCCACATAAAAAATTACTCCTATTTCCCTATCCTCCCCACTCTCAATGAAGGCGCAAAAACAAATAACTATACAAACAAGATGGTGCTCAATAGGCTATAAGAATTGAGACAAGTTTGTTGACTAAGGTCATCTAAAAAGAAGTGTGCCACTACTATGTAACATGAGATCGGCAGCTGCATGCTGAGCACAAATATCAAGTTAATAGAAGCCTTGCAGCTACAAGGCAAGCCACCTGGAGATTGTGTAATCATTTGCATAAGTACTCTGCATATACTGTTAGCAGAAGTCATTCCACATAATACTACAGATTAATTCGACTTTATAACTATTTATTGTTGAAATATCTTACACGCATCTAACTTGAAGAGATGATGCTTGGCTCAGAATTCTATTTCAAGATCTCCAAAACCAAAAGCAACCCCTCTTATTAACATCATAGCATAAACTACCCACTTCATGACAATGCTTGGTTAACAAATCTAACTTTGGAAAACATAATTCAAAATCTCCAAGAAGAATTAAGCACATAAAATGTAACTTATTGAATTCAACAGCCTCCTTCTTCTCTCATCCCAAAATTCCCCTATGTTCTGTGACTATGTCCACAAGGTTTATGTATAAAAACTAATCAGTGTAAGGCTTGTGAAGATTAGAAACAAAATCAAATAAATGCACACAGTTACTAGGAAGCTATTGAGAATTTATGAATCTGCATACCTGTCAATAAGATTCCTATAGAAATTATCACCATGATACCTAGAAGTTTAATGCTCGGAGACTCCAACCTTCAACAAAAGCTTAACAATAAGTGGCATATTGCGTAAAGTTATCACATTTTATTGTGACAATCATATATCAAGCACTGAACAATAAATAGATAAAGCTTTGAAATAACAGACGTATGAAATAAATGTCAAAAGCATTGTTAATTGCATAAGACCCATTGATGTCCTTTTCTCAGTAATTTAACATGTAAGTGGGTAAATATCCCTCATAGGAAACTGATGTCAGCATAAAGTTGTCAAAGGGAAATGATAAAAACATAAGCTGCTACACTGCCTAACAGATTTCAGAAAACACATCTCAATGCCAACAGCAATGATTATCTCAGATTTCCTGAATGTAGTAATAGTTTAAATATCAGAGACATAGCATTCAGTCTACTTATCTTATCTTCCCAATCTGACTAAAAAGTAGAAAACTTATGGTATAGTAGGATGAAAAGAATGATCCTTGAATTATTCTGCTTCTAGTTACAATATTGTTTTTATTCTTCTATTGAAAAATATTCCAGGATTAGTTGGGTGAAGATCTACGTGTATCCCATTTTTGTATATGGTTATCCACAAAGCCCCATTGCATCTTCAAAAGATAATCAGGAAACAATCAACCCACTAACTTTCCCCCTTCCCTGACTGCCCCCTCGGCGATCATCACCACAAAGAAAAATAAACTGGGAAAAGAAGAAAATAAAATTGATCCTGAACTTTACCATCTAAAGGAGGCTCCCTTATTATCAATATCCTAAATCCCATAGTAAGAAGAATTGCCTTTATGTTGAAAGGTATGAGATTGTTTCTTAGATAATCACCTTTTGATTAGTAAGTAATCTTTCCTAGTCAGAAGAAAACAAGAAGACTTCATATTGTCAACAAAAAAGAAGAACATAGAAACCAGTAGCAACCCGAAGAACAGTATTGGCAAGAGAGCTATATGCGTTAACATATGTTAAGGCGACATATGTCATGCATTGGAAAAGAAGTTAAATGGAGGAGAAATTTTCACCTGAATGCAAAAGCAAAAAGAAGGAGAAATATGGGAGCTGCAGATTTACACTGCATATGCGAAAAACAGATTTGAAATCATGACGACAATTTTATAGAAGGCAGAGAACAATAGAGAATATGCAAAAACCAGACTTCACGTTCTATATCCAATGACATATGAGGAAAATAACTAACCATCGTGGCAAATGTAACAGAGATGAAAACAAGGGATGCATTGCTCAGGTTAACATCCAATGCTGTTGCAAGAGCTGTTGGTACAACTGCGAAAGGCAAAGTCCATCTGTAGCATTAGTTGATAGAAAAGTTAATTAAGCTACAAAAGAATTCATAGAACGAGCAATAAGAGATAAATAAAACTCTAGAAATAGTTTCTAGTAAGAACATTAATCTTTAGAATAGTAAGCTACGTACCACATCAAACACGGTAGACAAAAAGGGGGTCAGCAAGCTAGTTTACAAAGAATAAATTCATTAATTTCCTAACCATTATGTGACTATTGTGCCTAAAGTTCCGATTGTTTTTGACATCACAAACATAGTAGTGACGGCTTTAACATGTTAACCAGCAATTAACCATGTAGATTGAGCAAGAAGCCTATCCACTCCCGAGGCCACCCATAGCCTACAGACTATCTGGGTCTGTACTGCCTAACGAGAGCTCAAACTTGTAACTGAGAAAACATTCACCTACTAGCAGTCCTTAAAGCCACTCTCACCAGAACAAAACCACTTGGCCACCAAAACTGGAAACTTTTATTTCAATGAGACAGTTTTAACAATCTAGCTTTATTTAAACCAAATTTTTTTAAAAAAGGGTTGGAGCAAATTGCTACTGAAGGGAAGTTCCTCAGTCTAAATAGGGAAGGTTATGCTGTATGACATATAGTACTATGGGCATCTTTTGTCGGTTATGTTCTTAACAGAGAAGCAGTTTAGAAGTTCGAACAGCATAGTTGCTAGTAGGACTATATATAGGGTGGGTCTACGCTGTCTGACATATTGTACTACGAGCATCTTTGCCAGTTATACTATCAATGGAGAAGCAGTTAGAAGTTTGGACAGCATAATTGCGAGCAGGACTATGTTGGTGCATCTGAAGAGCTATTAAGGAAAAGAACTGTTTATTCCTGATTATGAAGATATAACTTCTTATGGTAGAAGTTCTGCTCCTTGATATTGTCTAAACATACAAGGGAATGACTTAGGAATCTTGAAAACCATCGTTCTGTTTATATCAAATAAAAATTGTTTTCTAACAAGCAAATTGTGTTATCCTATATTATGCAGCATGAAATCTAATTTCATATTTATCAGGCTGAAAGGATGTATATCTGTTTTTCTTTTTCAATTTCAGTCTAATACACAAAGTTCAACGCTAGAAGCTCCATCAAGCTATGCTCCAATTCCAAAAACTTAAAACTTGAGTTGTGAACAAGTGCATCTTTAAAGATTTAACACGATATAAATCGAATTAACCACCATTAAACATTTGTGGAAAAATATAACAAAATAAGTCGGCAACCAAGAGGAGCTAATAAAAGAAACTACAGAGTGGAAGAGGTACCTCTCACAAAATAATCCTTCCAAGACATAGCAACAGTGGGTTGAAATCTATGAGACCAATACCAGGTAATTGCCCTTGACAAACCAGCTTGCATTGCAAAGTGAACCGTGTTCATTAATAAGGGAGCTGGGAACTTTCCTAAATCATCTCCTAACAAAGTTTTGTTGTACCTATAAAAACCAGAATATGGTTCAAAATAAGGGGAAAAAAAAGGGGATAAGGCCGATACCAATTACTAAAAGCAGGTATACGTATGGTTATTGAATAACTTACAAGGTTAAAAATGTGCTGAAAGTGTACCACATAAGTATGAAAAACAAAGTCTTCAACACATCCGCAGCAGAGATATGGGTTTTAGACAAATGATGGCTGCTAGAAGTAGTTTTGGCAGCAGCACCAGTGTTCAACGAGGAGCGCATCTCAGCCTTAGAATATCCGTTTTCCACTTCAAAAGGGACATACTTCTCTTCATCATTTTCTCTGACATGTCCATCCTCCATATGATCCATGGTACTACCGCCACTCAAGTGCATTGTTTTATGAATTTGTGAAGAAGGCAAGGGAACTATAGATCAGAGTCAACAAATGTTGGATCCAGAATTACTAGCAAATGATGTTGAAATCGGAATTAGTTGTAGAAGGTGAATTCCGACTTGCAAAGACGGAAGGATGCAATCAAGACTATATGTTTTTCTTTAAGAACAACAGCGTACCACCATTATCATCATCGTGGTCATCTCTTTCTGTGGTTTCTCTGTAACATAAAAAAAAAAAAAATCAATTCCCCCAAGAGGACTTAAAAGTTAATCTATCTAAACCGAAAAACGGAAAGATTTCGCAAAGCAAAAAAGGCAGACAAAATGTCCCGCACAACATCAAATCATCAAAACCGTCAAATGAAATACAAAGTGATAACTTCATGGGAGCTTGATGATGAGAGATGAAAATCCGGAGAGAAGTAAATCCATAGGCATATTAAATGTTGAGAATCTACAGATGCCATTAGAAATGAACAATAAAATTGCTGACCTCGTCAATAAGCTGACTTCCAAAACTTGAGATCTGTTGTAGGGAGCAACCCTATGTCTGTGTTAGCAGCCCGTTACTAATTTACAACAACAAATAAAAATACGATTTCTTTTTTCTCTGGTGTCAGTGCTTACTTATTTACAGTGTGATTTGATTCCTCCCGACAGCAAGCAAGGGAACCAGATCTCGTTGTTTGTTTTGTGGCAATTCACTTTACGTTTCTACATTTTTAAATAATTATATTAACTAGCCATCAAATTTTAATTTGTTAAAAATATGTCTTTTAACATTACTAATGTGAATTATATCATAAATTAAACTCATTTTATAATTGTTGATATTAATTAATATAAAGTAAGTAAATATTATTATTTGATAATAATGATAATAATAAGATATGGTTTGGCAGCATCGATTTATTTCAGTTGGGTTGGTATTGGTAAAGCTGAATCTTGAATCTTAAGAAAACTCATGTCTACTCAACTTCTAATCGGAGCCAACCACTCCTGATTCAACATTGATTCGTTGAATACTCGATCTACAAACAGAAAAATAATGTCCTTCCTCGTTTAACAGGACCCCCTTTTTTTTTTTTTCTTGCTCAAGCATAATTAGAAAAGTTGGATGTGATCTAGTGAACCGTCTTTACATATCTTGTTCGCATTAGATCATGTTATTTGGTTTTTCACCTTTTTTTTTTTTTTTTCAGTCGAAGCATTTCTTACTTGGCTTGCAATCTGAAATGTTAACATGACGGTAATGTTCGGAATCAACGCAACCTATCAATTTGGGGTATGTTAAATCTGATGAATTATATTATTTTTATCAGCTTTCCAAAATGGGATTCTTTTTATAAAGCTAATTGAAAGGAAAGGGAACCTTTTGCCAGTCAACTAAGCAATGTGAATGCAGGGGCTCATCTTTCTCGACTCCAAGTTTGCTTGTATTGACAATGACACTCTCGTCTATCTGATATAAATCCTTTCCTTATGCTCATCATCCACGCCCATCAAATCAGGACACTTGCTTAGAGTACTCAAGACTCGGAAAAATGCCCAGGGTTGGAGGGCTTTGCGGAAAATGAATGATGATGATGACCTAATTTTTGGGTTGAGTTATAAGGTTGAGACATGCAGTCTATCCTTTTCACTGCATACGAAATTCTTGGATGTACAGCTGATTCTAGATCACACGAAAATGATACAACCAGTATTTCTTGTAAGCTCTACAGGAGGCTTATAATAAGGCCATATTAAGAACTTTGATCAAACTTTTCAGGGTTGAAATGTATCATATGCTAAATTTAGGAAGCCATACTTTTAGCATACCATGTTGAGAGATGGTGACTGTAAATGCATAGATTACATATCTTGTTTTTCAAAATTTAGTTATTTTGGAGGGTGAGCAAAATGGTATAATTGTCGAGAAATAACTAAACAATTTGAACATTGCCAAGTCCTTTATACTGTAACCAGATCACTTAAAGGACATGATCAATCTCACATCTAATATCAAATTTGGAATGGAACTAAATATAGGTCACTACTACTAACATTTAAAAGCTTTATGAGTAAGAAAGGAGAAAGGTACAGCATATTGTTCGCAATCAATGTGAAATTCAACGAAAGAACATCCGGATGCCAAAGTAACCAATCATATGTGAATGCAAGCTAAATAGTATCAAAAGCATGGACAGCAAAATTTAAAGCACCAGCACACCGTCTCAGGCTTTCCTTAGAATGTGCATGGTTCAACGACTGAATAGACGGACAGCATAAATAAAATACTACCTGACTCGAGACACAGTAACTATCCCACCTCTGTATGAAGAGAAAGTTCTCTTTGCTAATAACTCCTCTATTAGCTCACTTCTTTCTCAGCTCCGGGCTCCTACAAAAGGTGAAAAGGTCATAAATCTCATAATGTCAATAACATTCGTATTAGAAATTAGCATTGCCAACAACCACACTAACCTCTGGATATGATCCAGAATGAGAAGTCGTGGTCCAGGAGGGATTCTGACATCTCTGAGAGCACTGCAAAATATTATACAATTGAGTTACCATGACTTCATGAATTAAGAAGAGACAAACCAAAACATGGACATCCAAGCATCAACTACATGCCTATCTGTCAGCAAAGGTAAAGTGCTGTCTGTTAACAAGCCTTTCTTGAAGTTCTTCTCATATTGATGAAGACCAAGATTATCGAGCATGGCTCTTGTTCGAGCATAATATGTATCTTCAGCTGGAGGTTGAGAGAACTTCTGCCCCAACTAAAGAACCAGATAAAAGCTGCCTTAATGTAGGTACAACATTGCATTAACAAAAAATAAAAAAGAAGAGTGAAGCGATGCAGAGGAAAGAAGGAACAAACACAATCAACACTTTAAAAGCACACAGTAAAAGCCAGGGAATTTACAGTACGGGGTAAACTTGGGTGACACCAAATGAAACTTGTCAACTTATTTGTAGATCGGTTCAGATAATTGTGTTCTTGACAATAAATAACTTCAGACATTTGTATATTCTAAATACTATGCGGACATTTTTTTTGGAAGCTTACCTTGAAAAGCCCACCTTGCACAAGAGCAAACATCACTCCAGAAGTGATAGCATTTGCAGCAGGATTCGGGCCACCCATGCCGCTGACCAATGAAAACATGGCTCCTGAACCAAATGCTGCTGCCATGCTGCAACAATGAGTTTAAACTCTCAACAAATTCGTAAGATAACCAAGTACAATCCTTTGAACGTGGATCACGTCTAGGACAAAAAAAAAAAAAAAAAAACCTCTCCAAATCGGTAGCCAATACTTAAAGATACTGAAACAAGTAATATACACCTTGAATAATATAGCCAAACCTCAACATAAATGCATTAAACCAAACAGAACCGAGTTGTTTCTTTATTGACAAGTATGTGTAAGGTATTAACTGTTTACTAAAAAGATGAAAGCGCGAGACTGGGGAAATAAGAAGATAAGAGATATACCTAGATTGGACATCTTCCTTGCCCCTCAATCTCTTCATAACACATGTAATCCCAGCATTCACACCCGTCATAACAGCAAAATTGCGAGCTTGTACCAAAGGACCACCAGCTAGAGCCTGTGGTGGGAAGGAGTAATTTGTCAGAAAGTAGCAGCCGGTAAACCAAAATTGACAATACCAAAACTGCAATGACCAACCTGGGCTTGTTTGAAAGAGGCCATGGCCTCAGGGTTGAGGGGTGTTGGTGTCTGGAGAGTGGAAGAAACATCGTTGGTGAGTGTACCCATGAAAGCACCAATAGCCGCGCCTTGAATTGAACTGGTAGCAGTGACGATTGCAGCCTCCACAGGCAACGACTGCTGGGACAACCATGTCTTGAAACCATTCTCCAATTCCTTATACTTCACTTGTAACTCCCCGATCGGATTCTTCGCTACTGCTACTTCTTTCCCCGCCATAATTGATAACTCTCCAACCTCCACGGAGAGATGATAGATAGGGCCTATGCTATTCCGACTTCCCGTTTCCGTATAAAATTAAAAACCCTCACGTAAAATTTACCAAAGTACCAATATAAGTTATCGTTTTTTATACATTAGTCCACAAACTTTCAATTCGAACCATTTCAGTACACAGTATACCACATTTTTTAAGAATTAGAATTAGCTGTCGAATTTCTTTTTGATAATTTTATAAAATAGTATTTAAATTTTTATATAGTTTTAGCTTTAAGAGATTAATGATTGAATTAACTCTATAAAAGGTATATATATCGAGATAATACAATATGCTACTATAAGGTCACAATTAAAGTATATCAATAAAAGCTAATATATAAAATTATATCAAAAGCAAATTGAACATGTTCTTACGTATCTCGTAAGAATTATAAACTAAATGCTACTATATATTTAAAAGGAGATGGAAACTTTATACAAATAAGTAGTCTTCTTAGGATAAGTATATACATTATCACTTCCTTGAAGGTGAGAATATCTAAAATCCAAGCTTAAAACGAATTCTTAAAGTAGAATTTAGAATTGGGAATAACAAAAGTATATATTTTTAGTTTGACAATTGACATCGATTCAGTCCCTTATATAAGCTATTTAAATACTATTCTTTAAGGGCTAGTTTATCAGATAATACCAAAGTTGTAGTAGTAACTAAGGGTGACTCTTAGAGTTGGCCAACTCACCTTTCTAAGGTGTTCTCTTCAATTATTATGAATCTGCCTAGTTACAGTCCAAATCCTAAGATAAAAGACACTCGTTTTGTATAAAAAAATCATTTTTTTAATACAAAACTAACCATTGATGTATGGAGGCACTCACAACAACTTGTCAAATAGAATCTTGGTCTAAGCTGTTATATTTTACTGATACTTAACTAAAGCTTATTTTATTCTATTGCACTAAAGAAAGTTCCAATTAATGTTTTGATGATAAGAAAGCAAAATTGCAACTAATGTGTTTATTATTTTGATGAAAAACAATATTAGAACAAATTGAAGTCGTAAACTTAAGAAGATAGTATAAGAAGTTGATAGAGAAGTTGAAGTTTATAACCGATGAAATGAAGATCGAAACAAGAAAAAGGGAGATTAAGGCTTATCAAGGTCATTTCATATATTGTATCATTATTTGTAAGCTCACTTTGATAATATGATGATTCAAAAGGCTCACCATACATAATCACTTCATTTTACTTCATTGCATAAGTCTTTACATTCATCAAGAGGTATTGAAACTTTTAATTTTAATATAAAAGCTTTTTAAATTTTCAAATAATATTTGGGAAATATTTTGGGAAGTATTTTAATCATATTTGAATTAATCAAATTAGTTTTCAACAATTGAAGTTGTTAAAATTATATTCTTGGGGTGATTGGTCGGCTTATATGTGTTGATGGTCGACCAATATAGGTTAAAGTTGCTAAATGTGATATACTAAGAGTTTATAGCAATATTGATTGATGTATTGGTTGACCAATATGCCATATTGATCAACCAATATGAGTATTAGTCGACCATTGTTCCAACCGCTAGTGAATCTAATGTTGTAAATGCATATTAGTTGACCAATATAGTATATAGCCATTATAATGACTAATTCTTGGCTACAATGGCAATTTTGGGTCCTAAATACTATAAATAAGTGTTTTCTCATTAGTTTTAGTATTAAGAAGGCTTTGGGTATTGTATACACACATTTCAAAGAGTTTTTGAATCATTTGAACATTATTGTGTTGTATTTGTGGGACTGTGCAATTTTGGAGTTATTGAGTGATAAAGTGAGCAATTTTGAATTGTATCTTGTTTACCTTGGAAGCAGATTGTAAGAAAGGTTCCTCTTTATTGAGAAAGATTGTACAAATGTTATTCTTCACCTTGAAAGAAAAAATACAGTGGAATTCCAAGAAGAGTCTTGGGAGTGGATATAAACAAAGGCTGTTTACCGAAATCCTATAAATTAGTTTGCATTCTCTTTTCCATATCCTCTTTAAATTATTATTCAATTATTTGATTAATTTATATTAAGCATTTTCCTCATAATAATTTATACTGATTGTTTTTAACTAACTACATTGATTAGGGAAATTGTTAAATTTTTTGAACACCTAATTTACTCCCCTCTTAGGTTCCATTAGGGACTTATAAGTGGTATAGAGTAGGTCTATTAGGCAAGTATTTCTAACAAAGTCTTAATAGACCGCCTTTCTTTGATGGTAATGATTATCTTTATTGAAAACTAGGATGATATTCTTTCTAATGGTCAAAAGCGTAGACTTATGGGAAATAGTTTCTAATGGTCCCTTTATTCCTAAAAAATTGTGGATAACAAAAAGTACCTAAATTAAAGGAAGAATGAGAATCGCAAGATAGGAATTAATATCCTTGAATAGTAGGGCCATACACATCCTATTTGTGTTTTAGGAAGAAATGAATTTAATAGGGTCTCTATATATGAAATGACTTATGAAACTAGGCTTACATTAAAAATTACTTATGGGGGCGCAAATCAAATTATGGAGAGCAAAGTAAACATGCTAACACATTAATATAAATTGTTTCAAATGAAGCATGATGAAAATATTTCTAGCATTTATACTAGATCCATTGATATATAAATGCTCTCAAAGGTCTTGGAAAGGGCTATACTAATGTTGAATTAGTAAGAAATATGACGTGGGAAGCTAAAGTGATAGCAATACAAAAAGTCAAGGATCTAACAACACTACCATTGGAGGAACCAATTAGATCTCTCCTCATATAAGAACTAAGGCTCCAAGAGACATAAGAAGATAAAAAAACTTTCAAAAAAAAAAGAATCTAGTATTTAAAGCCTTAAAACAAGAATCAAGCAAAAAGGAAGAGACATTAACTAGGGAAAATGAAGAAGAAGACATTGGATTACTCGTTATAAAATCCTCTAATATTACTTGCTTTGAATGTAAAAAACCCAACCATATAAAGTTACAATGCCTTTAATTCAAAGATAATGAGAAGTGAGAGAGAAAATATAAGAAGGACAAGAAGGAAAAGAAGAAAGAACTTAAAGCATCAACTTGGGATGAAACAAGTGAATTTGAAAGCGAACATTTAGAAGAAGAGATATCTCATATGTGCTTTATCGCTATAGATAATAATCCAACCTTAATTCTTGTAATGATAGTGATGTTAATTTGACGTATGATGAATTAGTAGAAAGTTTAGAAATTATGAGTAAGGCAAAGAAGAATTTGTCTTCCACACTTAAGGAATTTCAAAAAGAGTTGAAAGCATGTAAAAGTGAAAATGAAAAGATAAGAGGTGAATTACATAACATTAAAGCACCCAAAAATGTGATCATTGATGACAATCATGACTTAGATGCATTAAGTTGTGAGAATGAAATATTGAAAAAGGAAATTATTGCTCTTAAAGAATCTTTATCTAAATTTACAAAGGGAGGCCAGAAACTTGAAAATATGTTAGGAGCTTAAAAGAGTTCTAATGATAGGAATGGAATTGGACATAAATGTGAAAGAATTTTCAAAAATAAAACTACTATTGTCAAGGGAAAACATTTACATAATAAAGAGCCATTGTTTAAAATGACAAATGAGTATGGAGCATCCACATTCAGACAAACACGTGCATATGACACATTTACTAAGTCCCAACCTAAGAGCAAACATCATGCTTTCATATAGGGCTTATAATCTACGTATAGAGTTCACTACTTTTAAGGAAAGAATAGACACAATTTTTATGATAACATGCAAATCCACTCACACCCCTACAGATGCATGCCTCACACTTTCTTTCATAGTAGCATCATACATATAATCATGGTAGGACTTTTCACTACCTTTTTAATTCCAAGAAAACTTCCTCATAATGCATACACACATAGAATTCCAAGCAATGCATTTATGCATCATCATTACTCATATAAGATGATATTTCATTTTTGTGGTATGTTTAGGCATATTGATAGATTTATTTTATCAAATAAAGAATGTTAAGCAAACCTTTAAAAGTGTAGGTCGAAAAGCAGGAACCAAGCTTATTTAGGTTCCTAAAACACATTATTGCCTTGTCGAAAAGCAGGAACCAAGCTTATTTAGGTTCCTAAAACACATTATTGCCTTGTTTTATGAGGCTATTGAAAAAAAGGAGTAAATGGTATATAATAGAGATAGTAGCTATTAAATTGAGCATTATTTTTAGAATTTATATATTTTATCTTGATGAATCTAACATTCTTACGTGTAAGAAAGTCTTAAAGATGTTGTTATAGGATATAGAAAATTTAACTCCTAAAATTAACCATCAAGCCTTCTCAAATTATTGAACCAGGTAAGAGTAATGGGAAGGATGAGATGCCATTAACGGATTGAGAATTTATTAAAAACCGTCATTCGTATCTCTCATACGGAATGTTCAAGATGAGGCAATTATTAGTTTATATTTAGAAATGCATGATTATTTGCGATTTCGTGTCAATTTGAGTATAAATCTTTGGTAATGGTTATTTGAGTTTGAATTATGAATAAGTTGTTTTTAAAGTGTGAACCTTTGTATCTAGAATTATAGACTATATGCAAAATAAGTTCACTAAGTTAGAATTTACATCAATTGTGTTATTATTCCTCCAAACTTTTGAATAAGGATAAATCATGCTTAATTAGAGGAAAATTATTTTTTGTTTAGTAAGAATTCTTTTTTTATAAAGCCTTTTATATGATCAAATTCTTTTTTATTGATATTTAGTTGGTTGATATATGTTCTAATATCCTTTTATTAAAGTTTTTATACTTTAATTTGAGTTTTAAAGATGATTCTTTAAACTATCTAGTTAATTGGTATACTAATATCTTAGTATGGTCAACCAATATCTTTAAAATTCTCTCCACTTTTCCTTCTAGTGAGTTTGTTGGTTTATTGGCTACTTATCCCTAAATAGTCACATTGGTTGACCAATATCTTTCAGTGGTTGACCAATGTCCCAATATCTATCATTCTTTTTATCTTTATAATGAGTTTATAAGGAGTTTGGTCGTTTCTCTAGTTGATCACCTACATATGTTGCTCAAACAATATTTGCTAATAGTTGGCTAATATAATTTTCCCCTTTTATTCCAGTGAGTTTATACCATAAATGGTCAATAGGTTTGGATGACCACATACATTGGTCGACTAATAAAGGTGTATGGTCGATCAATTTTCACGACTGGAGAATTATTTATCTTCTTTTCTTCTACTTTTCATCTTAGTTATTTATATCCTCGAAAAACCCCAAACAATTCACTCTTTTCCTTGAAAAATATCACCCCTTATTACATCAAAATGTCATTGAATTATATCAAATTGAAAACTTATCATTTTTAAATTTCATAATTGGAATTTTCAAAATTTTTCTTAATTAAGAATTATTATTATTTCATATTGATGCCTTCATAGTTAAATTGTAAAAAGAGTTTAGGTTGTTATACATCTTTAATTTTATTCAATTTTGGTGTTTTTGGAATTTTTTCTTATTTCTATTTAGGGGCCTTCAAAATATATAATCTTTTTACAAAGTTGATTGTTGGATATTACAATTATGTTTTATTTGTTACAATTCCAACCACTAACTTTGTGAAAACTTGCCTTTGGTGTTCTTAATTGAAAATTTCAACTTAGACATTATATCAAAATTGGGGATTTTTTTTAAATAGACATAATTAAGGATATTTATATGAATATTGACCCTTTGCTTTGACTTTTTAAATATTCAATAATACTCTCTAATGAGAAAGTTCGACAATCTTGATCAAATTAATCTTTTTAACCAAGTTATCTTGATGCATGAAACTTTACCTCATGTAGTTTTGTATTTCTTTTTGATGATTCCAAAAAGGAGGAGAAAGTTTGATGATATTAGGTTTAGGAGGAGTATTGAAATTTAGGCCGAGTGATTGTCTTATCATCCTTGTATTTCTTGCATCTTGTATTTTTTGTGATATGTTTGAGTAAACTTACGTTATCTTCATGGATATTTCTTTATCTTTTGTTATTGATATTGAATTATGATTTATTTCTTAATGAAAAGGGAGTTAATAATTATCTTAATGGTGGTTTGTGTGTTTAACTTCATTATTATTCTCTAATATCACAAATATTTTGTTATCATCAAAAGGAGGGATATTGTTGAACCAAGTGAGGTTTCAATTGATGTTTTAATGATAAAAACTCATAATTACTACCACTTTGTTTATTATTTTGATGAAAGTCATATTAGAGCAAAATAAAGTCATAAACTCAAGAAGATAGTATATAAAGTTGATAAAGAGAAGTTGAAGTTTATAACTGCTGAGATGAAGATCAAAACAAGAACAAAAGGAGAATAAGGCTTAAGAAGGTTGTTTCACATATTATATTATTATTAGCTCTTTTTGTTAATTTGATGATCCAAAAGACTCACCATCCGTAATCATTTCATCTTCATTACATAAATCTTTACATTCATCAAAAGGTATTGAAGCTTTTGATTTAAATATAAAAGCCTCTTGATATTTCAAATAATCTTAAAAAATTTTTTGGAAAGTGTTTCAATCATATACACTATGCTAGGTTTGCCTAGCATGAATGGTGCTGTTGAAAGATGAAATAGAACGCTCAAGGATATGGTAAGGAGTATAATTAGTCATTCTACCTTGCTAGAATCACTATGGGGAGAAGCAGTAAAGACCGCAGTATATATACTCAATAGAGTTCCAACTAAAGCAACTGATAAGACCCCTTATGAACTTGGGATGGGCAAGAAACCTAGTTTAAAGCACTTGCACATTTGGGGATGTCTAGCTGAGGCAAGGCCTTATAGGCCAAATGAAAAGAAACTGGACTCAAGGACTATCAATTTTTAGATAATTTGAAAGATCTAGGGGTTACAAGTTTTATGATCCCATAACTAAGGCAATTTTTAAGACGAAAAATGCCTGATTTTTTGAGGATGTTGAGTTTGCAGGGGGAGAAAGAATTAAGAACTTTGTTTTTAAAGAGGAACACGTTGAAATTCCTCTAATTGTTGTTGACAATGATCAGGGTTAGGTTTCCATTCCTGACATTGTTTAAGAAGCAATTCTGAATCAAGACAATGTCATGGAAACTCCTCCCTAAGTTCAATAACTTGTTCCAAAAGAACAAAATCTACAACCTCAAGAACCTATGCCATTAAGGAGATCCATTAGACAGAGGAGAAGTGCAATTCCAAATGATTATGTTGTATTTCTTTAAGAATATGAAGTTGACATTGGTATAGTGGAAGATGATCCAATCAACTTCCATCAATCCATGGAAAGTTCTAACTTTCAAAAGTGGATTGATGCCATGAATGAAGAGATAAAGTCCATAAAGGATAATGATGTTTGGGACCTTGTACCATTGCCTAAAGATGCAAAACCTATTGGTTGCAAATGGATATTTAATACCAAGAAGGATTTGAAAGGCAATGTAAAAAGGTACAAGGCTCGTCTTGTTGCGAAAGGCTTTACAAAAAAATAAGGCATTGATTATAAAGAGACTTTCTCTCCGATTTCTTCGAAAGACTCTTCAGGATAATAGTGGCATTAGTGACACATTTTGATCTTGAGTTACATCAGATGAAAGTTAAGACAACGTTTCTTAATGGTGAAATTGATGAGACAATTTATATGGTGCAGTTAGAAAACTTTATGTCAGGAGATGTAAAGTAAATGGTTTGCAAACTAAAGAAATCCATCTATGGACTCAAGCAAGCATATTGTCAATGGTATTATAAATTCACCAAGTTGTCATCTCATTCGATTTTGAGATAAACTTGGCTGATGATTGTATATACCATAAGTTTAGTGGGAGTAAACACATTTTTTTGGTTTTATATGTCGATGGCATATTGCTTGCCACTAATGATATAGGCTTATTGCACAAAACCAAGAGATTTATGTCAAAGAAATTTGAAATGAATGATCTTGGTGATGCTTCTTTTGTTTTAGTGATTTAAATACATCGGGAAGGCTCTCGAGATATTCTTGGATTATCACAAAAGAGCTATATCAAAAAGGTACTTAAAAGGTTTGGCTTGTAGGATTGTAAACCAGGTGATACTCCTATGTCTAAGGGATATAAGTTCAGTTTAAGTTAATGCCCTAAGAATGAATTTGAAGCTAAGGAAATGCAGAAGAATCCTTATGCTTCAACTGTAAGAAGTCTAATGTATGCTCAGGTTTATACATGTCCAGATATTGCATACATTGTTTGAATTCTAGGGAGATATTTAAGTAACCCGGGATTGGATCATTGGAAAGAAGCCAAACAGGTCATGCAGTACTTGCTGATAGGTTGTCGTTAGCCTACAAATTTAATCCCCTACTTAAATTGATTTGTAGTATAGTAAGCAAGGGTATCGTCCCACAGAGATCAAAACACAAGGAAGATTTTTTACTTTCAAGCAAAGTATGCGTGAATGTCA
>JANKYE010000002.1:12496365-12508090 GCA_032467995.1 Erythroxylum dillonii | reverse complement strand
CTTCTTGCTTCTAATGGAAGCTTAATCCTTCCCTTTCCTTTTTCTTCTTAAAGAACTCTCAATTTCTCCTTTCTAAAAGCCAAAGCCCTAACCTTTCTTCTTCTTCTTCTTCTTCTTTTTCTCTCCACCGAAGGTCTCTCTCTCTCCCTCTCTTTTCTTTGAAGTTTCGTAAGTCTTCTCTCCAAAGACTTAATTCATAAGCTTCTTAACTTAAACCTACGCCTAAAACTACGTAGTTTCACTATCCTCTCTTCTTTTCCTTCCTTCATGCCTACTACCTTATGCCCACTTGCTTCTTTTCTTTTTGTTTTAATTGTCTCTACAAAGACTAAAATACCCCTCCTTCTTAGCCTTTAAACTTTACAAACATAAATGAACTTCCTAAATTACCCCCAATTCATCTTATTCTTTTAATTTCTAACAACATATAAAACTCTAATTTAATTTAATCCAATAACATTAACCTAAGCAAATAAAACCCTCAAATTATTCTAACTAAAAGAAAATGAGCAAACTATAACTCAAAATAAATTAAACAAGCTTATTACTACGAAAAGGAATCGGGGCCCTACAAAATATAATTTAGTATTTAATGCTGCAAAGGAAGAATCAAGTGAAAAGGAAGAAACATCAACTAATGAAAGTGATGAAGAAGGCATTGTCTTAATCATTAGAAAATTCAAGAAGTTCTTAAAGAACAAATTCTTTGAAAGAAAGTGTAACACCCCACTATCATAGATTAAATACCGGAACACCTTGTGGACATTTTAGCTAGTACATAACCTATAATAATGGCATGTTAGAGCAAACAAGTATCCAACTTAATCATGGCATCATCTACTATACATAAAAATCACCCAAATTTAAAACCAAACTACATTCCTCATTTCATTTCATAAAAAAAAACTTACATTGTAGCTATTTAAACCATCCAAATATATACAGTATTAAAACTAAGTACATTACATGAGGAATTTTACAAAAACTTCTATCTAATCCTTCAGTCTCAGCTGACCAACTTTTGAGCCATTTTCTCACAAAAGTACAAGAATTAATCTTCTTGTAACGTCTCCATTTCACTAATGTCCTCTCTCGAACTTGAAAAATTAATGTTACAATTTTGATGCGTTTTAAGAACTCAGTGATGTAACTATCCTCGATGGTTCACCCAATTCATATAACATAATTCACATATTTTCATTTAGTATATAGCATTACATATCCCATTTTTATTCAAAGACATGACCACATTGGCCTTGTTTGGTTGATAGGTAATTAGCTAATTTTTAGCTGATTGACCAAAATGAGCTATTTGACTTTGTCAAAAAGCTATTAATCTTTTAGGTTGTTGGCTGGTTGGGTTGGTTGATTCAACCCAACCAGCTAAAACTAAAAAGTTGCTTGTAAGTAGCGTTTGAAGGCAAACAACTAATTACTTTTGTCATAATTCCAATTTTTTCCTTCTTGTTTTCTTAACCCAATTGCCATCTCTCTCGTTTTTTCTTCTTCAAATCAGTCTCACTCTCGTTTTCTCTATATTCTTTAGATTACCAGATCAGTCACGATGAAGGATCCTTTAGATTGTGACAACCGATCAGTGGTGACTACATATTATCTTGAGAAACTAAGGGGTTCCTTTTTTCTTGTTTCCATTTACCTTGTCTTTTACACGTTTCTTCAAGGTTCAATCTTTTCTCTACCTACAGCTTGAAGCTCCAAAATGTTGAATTGAGTTGTCTTGGGCAACCTGAATTGTTGAAATTAGTGGAGGAGTTAGCAATGACAATGAAGATAAGGAAGAAAAGAAAGCTAAAGGGAAAACCAAATGAGTTGAAGTGCAAAAGGAAATTGGAGTCGATGATCCTAAGCATAATTCAACAATATATGGATCAAAACAATGAAGATCAAGGTCAGATAAATGCAAATCCAAATCAGATGAAGGAAATTCGATGAAAAAGGGAAGCTGAAGAGAAGATGGAAGTAGATATGCAAAAGGCCAAAAGCGCAGGTTGAAGAAAAGCACAACAGAAGTTGAGAATTCCAGTTAGTTACTTAGAGGGAGAAGTAACCAGGAAGTAACAAGAATTGCAGAGTTAAAAAAAACTAGCAAAAGTTTGAAGCAAATTTCAAGAAGATTAATTAGCAAAATCAAGTTTATTGCTAATCAAAATGCATAAAACTGAAGCATTGTAATCCCACAACTGACAATCGGATTTGCATGCCTTTGTTTTAGAGTTGAAGAATCAAGTTGTTACTAAAGAATTAATTATTCATACTGCATAAGTTTCAGCTTTTTCAATTCTAGTTTTGGTTATGCTAAAGACAAAGTGTGTCATTTTGTGCTTTGCCAAATGAAGAAAGGCTGTACTAGGCTAGTTATTACTCATCAGATCATGTTTTTACTTTTCAGTTTTTTTACAAAAGATGTAGCAGAAAGTTTTAGAGCTAATATAAAGCTCATCTTCTTCTTCATTTTAGGATGTAAGAGAAAAACCATAAAAACTTTCAATACAAGTTCATCATTCAAGTTTCAATTTGCTTGTTATGTCTTTCCTTTAATTCCCAATAGTAAGTGAGTAGTTGAATAGAAAAGTGAAGAGAAGCATTAGTTGATATTGTTCTGTTTTTCAAACCTGGAGCTAGTTTCGTATGAAAATCTCAAACCTTCTAATATACTCATTTTTCAATTTAGCCATTTTGTTCTGTTTTGTTTTGTCAATTTTGTTGAGTTTCCAGAAGCAAATTAGTCCACAGAAAAGTGAGTAGCTAGCTAAGGCAACAAATACACAAACAGAGTTTTTTTTCTAGAAGTTTATTTTCAGTCCAAAAAGCAAACATTTCATTTATATATACACCATACATATAAAGATTCGTGTGAGGAATCAAAGTTCCAATTTTCATACATTATACATTCAACAGATTACAAAGTCAAGAATAGAGGAGGAGTTTAAGAAGTGCAGTGCAGTAGATTTTTTTTGTGTTGGAAGCTTGCGTGAACAGTGCACGTGGTATTTGACAAAAGGTTTCAACCAACTTTGTTCCTCGACAGGGTTGTGCAAAGAAGGAGTTATCTTCAACCTTCAAGGGAGCATCTTCAAGAGTGGTATCAGAGCTTCACGGTTCACCTAGTCTGGACCAAACCGAACAATGGAAGGTATGAATCTGAGGATGATAAACTTGCAAAATGTGCAGGCAAATATTCCGGTGTTGACAGGAGACAGCTATAAAGCATGGGCTATTCGAGTAGAGGATTTTCTAAGGATCAGTGATTGTTGGAGTGCAGTCATCGAAGGAGTGGAAGAGGATCATGGAGCCATGACTCAAGCAGATCAAACAATGCTGAATCAAGATAGGGACAAAGATTTCCGAGCCTTGGTGTTCTTGAGGTCAGTGGTAAGTGAGTCCATTTTGATGAGGAATGCAAGTTGTAGGAGTGCCAAAGAATTGTGGGATACTCTCAAGGTAGAGTATGTTGGATCAGCTCAAACTATATGGCTAAAGAAGCAAACAATTTTTAGGAGCTTTGAAAATTTTTCTATAAAGGATGAGGAGAGTGTTTCAGCTGCAAAGGGTCGGTTTTTAAATTTGGTGCAGCAACTAAAGGAGTTTGGGGAGAACACTAGCACAAAAAGGTTAGTGGATAAATTCCTAAGTCGGTTGCCATCGAGATTTGAAACAAGTACAGCACCTTTGGAGTAGCAATTCACCAACGACCCTGAATCAGCCACTTTAGAGCAAGTCTTCAATGTTTTAGAAATGCATGAGGAGGGACATGGAAATGGAAGAGAAGGGGAAGAATATGCACTCAAGGTTGAAAGATTTATAACACCAGAAAATCCTCCAATCTACACACAAAATTAGAGTTCCTTTGACTCAAAACCAGTTCTAGCACAAAACTATCCACCAAATCAGCCTTACAACCATCACATTCCTCATCAAACTCAAACCTACACTCAAAACCATCCTTATCCGAACCATCCATATCCTCAAACACAATATACCTCACCAATGCCATACCAAAACCTTCAAAATCCAAACCAATATCCTAGTAATAAGGATATCTGAATGCAAGGAGGAACAAGGATGCCTAGAGGGGGTTTGTTTGTTAATTGCAGATTTTGTGGAAGGAATAACCATGCTGCTGAAGATTGCTTTTGGAATGACAATGTTGAGTGTATTTTTTATAGGAAAAGAGGACACACTAGAAGGGTTTGCTATGAGAAATGGATGAAGGAACATCAAAATCCCTAAAGCTTACTTTTTAGCAAGCCACCACTCATACATCCTCTCCAAAAAACCAATGCCTCACCAAACATGATACCATCCCAACCACAACCTTACCAACATCTTTCTGAATCACAAATGCCCCAAGCTCATTTTGTTGTAAAACCAGAAACTTATCAGTTATCCCAACCAATTCAACCTTGCATAAGTTCCTTTCCAATCTCTCAACAGCACATGTATCCACCTCAAATGCCTCAACCTTCTTCAATTCCTCAACTTTATGCCTATTACCCTCAAATGACTCAACCAAACATGCCTCAATCTAGCTCAACACGTCAAACTCACCAGAATATTAAGACAACCTTGCCAAATTAATCAAACCAGCACTTTCAAGCCACAAAATCGATGACAGAACCTACTCTATACTTACAGCCACAAACACCTTCAAATCCTCAAAACCACTCATCAAACATGTCAAGCACCCAACCTGAACCTTCATAAACTAAAAACCAATCAAACCAAGCCATAAACGAAGAGAATGTTTTTGTAGCTGAAGCTGAAATTTGCCAAGATTTGAAATTGGTAACTGCTGATAGTGTGCGTATTTCTGAAGTGAAAACGGAGAAGGAATATGAGTGGTTGATAGATAGTGGTTTCTCCAACCACATGACAAAAAGGAAGGAGGGATTTGTGGGCAAAAATGAAGGAGTTAATGCTGTAGTTAGAATTGGAAATGGAGAAGTTTTACCAATTACTTGGAAAGGGGCTATGAAGTTAGGAATCAAGGATGGAAACAATGTTCTTGAAGAGGTTTATTATATCCCCGAGCTTGATCAAAACCTTATAAGTGTTGGTCAGCTTTTGGAGAAGAAATGCAAAGTGCATTTTGAGGATGAAATGTGTAAGATTTATAATGCAAAGGATCAACTGATACATAGCATTCCAATGGTGAACAGAATTTTCAAAATGAAGATGGTTGAAGTTGAAGGAGCATTTACTGCAATGTCAATGAATGAATTGACCCAATTGTGGCATAGGAGGTATGGACATGCCAGCCTTGATTACATACTTGATATGCAAAGGAAAGAGATGGTTCTCAGATTGCCACATTTGACTTCCAAATTGAAGAGTGTGTGTGAACCTTGTGCAAAAGGAAAAAGTCATGTTTTGCCTTATCCCACATGTGATTGGAGAGCTACCGAAAGGCTACAATTGGTGCACACTGATGTGTGTGGACCAATGAATACTCTATCAGCTGGAGGAAGCAAATATTATGTGGAGTTTGTTGATGATGTTACAAGATATTCATGGATCTATTTCATGAAAACCAAAGACCAAGTTTTCGGGTTATTCAAAGTGTGGAGAGCTGAAGCTGAAAGTCAAAGTGGAAACAAAGTAAGATTCTTGAGAAGTGGTAGAGGAGGAGAATATGTCTCAAATGAGCTGAAGAATTACCTTAAAAATGAAGGGATATACCATCAATTTTCTGTTGCATATTCACCACAACAGAATGGTGTTTCGGAGAGAAAGAATAGAAGCATAATAGAGATGGCTAGATCAATGATGATTGGGATGAAAGTGCCAAGGAAGTTTTGGACTGAAGCGTGCAATACAACAGTGTACATACAGAACCAATTGAAAACTAGAGCATTGGATGGGAAGACTCCATTTGAGGTTTGGTTTGGAGTTAAACCAAAGGTGCAGCACTTGAGAGTTTTAGGGTGCATAGCATATATGCACATTCCGGAAGCTAGAAGAACCAAATTGGATGAGAAGGCAATCAAAGGAGTGATGATGGGATATAGTGGAGATTCAAAAGGGTATCGAGTTTACAATCCAGAAACAGGGATGATTATGGTTTCCAGAGATGTAAAGTTTGATGAAAATGAAAAATGGAATTGGAATGAGCTGATTAATGGCAGATCAAGGACTGTAGGAGTTGAATTTCCATTGGTTGATCCAAATGAAGGTGAACTAGTAAGAGAAAATGTAGATGGTGATCACAATGTTGCAGATGATGGATTTTAGGAGGAGACATCACATTTGGACTCACTAAACTCAAATGGCAATGACAGTAATGGAAGGCAGGAGGAGAATGTGTCAAGTTCTGAAAGTGGAGGAGTGAGCTCGGATTCTCAAGAAGGATCATCAAGCTCTAATAGTGCTCACAAAACAAGGGACTTGGCATCAATTTATAGAGACACCAACCCTATTTTTGATTTCAGATACAACATTGTGGATGCAGATGAAGAAGAACCAGATGAAGTATTAACTATAGTTGAATATGCCTTGGCTATTGGTGCAGAACCGAAAACATTCAAACAAGCTATCAAGCATGAAGTATGGAAGAGAGCTATGGATGAAGAAATCAAAGCAATAGAGGACAATGGAACTTGGCTGCTAGTGGATCTACCTTTAGCTGAAACTAAAGTTATTGACTCAATGTGGATCTTCAACGAGAAGCTGAATCCGGATGGCACAATCAACAAACATAAAGCAAGACTAGTTGTAAGAGGATATAAGCAAGAGTATGGAGTGGATTACATCGAAACTTATGCTCCAGTTGCAAGATTAGACACGGTGAGGATGCTCTTGGCAGTAGTTGCAAACAATGGGTGGAAAGTGCATCAAATGGATGTCAAGAGTGCTTTCTTGAATGGGATGCTAGATGAGGATGTATACTTGAAACAACCAGAAGGTTATGTGAAAGAAGGCTAAGAGCATAAGGTGTACAAGCTAGTGAAGGCCTTGTATGGGTTGAAACAAGCTCCAAGAGCTTGGTACTCAAGAATCAACAATCACTTGATGCAAAATGGCTTTAAGAGGAGCAAAAGTGAAGCAACTTTGTATGTCAAGACCTATACCGAAGGTAAATTGATTTGCTCACTATATGTTGATGACTTGATGATTATAGAGACTAAAGACAAGCTTGTGAGTGAATTCAAAGAGGCAATGCAATCAGAATTTCAAATGACAGATTTGGGAGAGATGAGATATTTCTTGGGATTGGAAATTCAACAAAGGGATGATGGCATTTTCATTCATCAAAGAAAGTATGCTGAGGAGTTGCTTGAGAAATTTGGATTGAAGGATAGTAGTGGCATGACAACACCAATGGAGCATCAACTGAAGTTGGAAGCAACTAAACCAGGTGAAAATTTCGATGAAACTTACTATAGAAGTATAATCGGATCATTAATGTATTTAAGTGCATCTAGACCCAACATTGCTTGTGCTGTGAATATATTGGCTGCTTTCAATCATAATCCCTCAAGATATCATGCATTGTATGCTAGGAGAGTATTGAGATATGTTAAACATACGGTTGATCATGGTATATGGTATGGAAGAAGGAAAAATGTGGAGTTATATGTGTTTAGTGATGCAAGCTATGCTGAAAATGAAGATTGCAAGAGTAGGAGTGGATATTGTTGTAGTTTAGGGACAGGTGTATTTGCATAGAGCTCAAGGAAGCAAAAGGTGATAGCTCAGTCCACGACCGAGGCTGAGTATGTGGCTGTTAACATGGCAGCGAAGAAAACACAGTGGATGAAGAAAATTATGATGGATGTTGATGAATTGTAAGGAAAATGTGTGATTATCTACTGTGATTCAAGCGCAACAATAGCTATGGTCAAAAACCCCTCTGATCATATGAGAACTAAGCATATGAGAGTCAAGTATCATTATGTCAGGGAGCTGACTGAAGAGAAGGAGATTAAGTTGGCATTCTACCAATCCAACTTCCAACTTGCTGACATATTCACCAAAGCATTACCAAAATGGAAGTTTGATTCCCATAAGAAGATGATTGGTGTGCAGGCTCCACAAGACAAAGGAGGAGCTGTTGAATTGAGTTGTCTTAGGCAGCCTGAAGTGTTGAAATTAGTGGAGGAGTTAGCAATGACAATGAAGATAAGGAAGAAAAGAAGCTGAAGGGAAAACCAAATGAGTTGAAGTGTAAAAGAAAATTGGAGTTGATGATCCTAAGCATAATTCAACAATATATGGATCAAAGCAATGAAGATCAAGGCCAGATGAATGTAAATCCAAATCAGATGAAGGAAATTCGATCCAAAAGGGAAGCTGAAGAGAAGATGGAAGCAGATATGCAGAAGACCAAAAGTGCAGATTGAAGAAAAGCACAACAGAAGTTGAGAATTCCAATTAGTTACTTGGAGGGAGAAGTAACCAGAAGTGCAGAGTTAAAAAAACCAACAAAAGTTTGAAGCAAATTTCAAGAATAATTAGCAAAATCAAGTTTAGTGCTAATCAAAATTCATGAAACTGAAGCATTGTAATCCCACAACTGACAATCGGATTTGCATGTCTGTTTTTTGGAGTTGAAGAATCAAGTTGTTGTTGAAGAATTAATTATTCATACTGCACAAGTTTCAGCCTTTTCAATTCTAGTTTTGGTTATGCTAAAGACAAAGTGAGTCATTTTGTGCTTTGCCAAATGAGGAAAGGCTGTACTAGGCTAATTATTACTCATCAGATCGTATTTTTACTTTTCAGTTTTTTTTACAAAAGATGTAGCAGAAAGTTTTAGAGCTAATATAAAGCTCATCATCTTTTTCATTTTAGGATGTAAGAGAAAAACCAAAAAAACTTTCAATACAAGTTCATCATTCAAGTTTTAATTTTCTTGTTATGTCTTTCCTTTAATTCCCAGTAGTAAGTGAGTAGTTGAATAGAAAAGTGAAGAGAATCATTAGTTGATATTGTTCTATTTTTTAAACCTGGAGCTAGTTTCGTATGAAAATCTCAAACCTTCCAATATATTCATTTTTTAATTTAGCCACTTTGTTCTGTTTTGTTTTGTCAATTTTGTTGAGTTTCTAGAAGCAAATTAGTCCACAGAAGAGTGAGTAGCTAGCTAAGGCAACACATACACAAACAGAGTTTTTTTTCTTTCTAGAAGTTTATTTTCAGTCCAAAGAGCAAACACTTCATTTCTATATACACCATACATACACAGATTCGTGTGAGGAATCAAAGTTCCAATTTTCATACATTATACATTCAGCAGATTACAAAGTCAAGAATAGAGGAGGAGTTTAAGAAGTGCAATGCAACAGATTTTCTTTGTGTTAGAAGCTTGTGTGAACAGTGCACGTGAACAGTGCACAAGGTATTTGACAAAAGGTTTCAACCAACTTTGTTCCTCGACAGGGCTGTGCAAAGAAGGAGTTATCTTCAACCTTCAAGGAAGCATCTTCAAGACAAAACCCATGTCACAAATTTGGATATAAGCTGCTAAAACAAGAGACTTTGATGGTCTGTAAGTGAAGGGAGTATTGGGATAGGGAGATAAGCTTCCAGAATTCACTGGATATAGATGGTTTAGTAAGTAGAAAACTAAAGGAATTGTTTTTCTCTGGAGTAATCTTAATAATCAAATAGAGATATAGACCATGCTTGTCTACCTTCCGATTCCACCCATTCCTATGACTTCCAATTGTTGCTTCCTTTCCCTTCTCTCTTATACTCACCGGAAACCGATTTATGGGCTACCAATTTAAGTGTTTGTGGTTTAGTTTGCTACTTTTACTACAGTACAGGCGTTGGAATTAGTCACATCGTGAAATGAATTTGTGTATTATGAAACCGTAGATTTTTGTCTAATCTTTGATCTTCGGTCTTCCCTGCATCTACTCTCTGCTCTCTTTCAATTTTTATGGAACGTCTAAGTTCTCAATATCTTCCCTAGATCTTTTAACAGCATTTTTCTTCTTATATTTATGTTCTTTTTACTTTTGAATTTTATGAAGAGTTTTGGATTGTACTCGTACTAACATCGATGATCTATTCATTCACTTTGTTATGTTATTATTTTCTTTAGCTTTTTGTATATATGTTGTGAGTTCGTGTTTTCTTTTCAAATTCAACATTGATCAGAAACACATATTTTTCATCTCCTTAAAGGCGACTGCCATCCTGCTCCTGAGAACATTTAACGTGGTTTGAGTAACTTATGTGAAGAACTCTTAGGATCGACAACACCTCAAGATATGATTGCTGGGAGATGTACCTTCAATGGCTTATTGAGAAATTTGGAAACCTACCATATGATGTAGATGGAAGTTACAAGATAACGCATGCATGTTTATACATACTTTGTTTGCATTATAGCAAGCTGGAATGTTTTATATACACCTTACATTTCTAGGTTTATTAGCAGATTTGAAGCTTCGTACTGGACAATTTGGTTCGGGTCAGCATGTCTTGCATGATGCAACAATTCCTAAAGCTAAAAGTGTTGGTGGTGCACTCTTATAACTACAGAATTAGGCTTGCAAGAGACTTCACCACATTGCCCCCAAGTTGGAAAAGGATCTCAGTAGGAATACACTTGAGTTGTCTGATATAGATGTTACTATAGAAATTCTGCTACATTACTGTAAAACCAGTGTACATCCATCAGTATGTTTCAAATTGTAAAGTGGCATCATCCTGAAAGGATACTTTGAAATTTGGGTTTTGCATGCAAGATGACTGATTGTGTGAATGTTATTTTTGAGAGAAGGAAGCTGATCTGAAGTTGGCTTATAGCCCATATATATGGCTGTGGGCACACCAGTATCAGCACACTGTTGCTGGTATAACAGGGTCTTGCCTTGCTATGAGAATCATGTGAAGAATTATGTGAGGTTGTATGGTCATGTTAGTAAGCAGAGGATGACTCTCAGCGCAGAATTTGCTCTTCTTATACAATTACCAATGCTGAAATGAAATTGAAATATCATGTGATTGGTCTATTTCTTCAAAAAGATATTGAACTAATTTTTCTAGTAGTAGAAAAGGAGTCCAGATCTTCTTTCCAATATTATGGTGTCTTATTGTGTCCAATAAATCTCAGACATTTATTTATGTGGGTGTCGCATGAGACCCGCAAAATAAATGGCTGAGATTCTATAAGACAAAATAAGACAAAATAATATTGGACAGAGGATTTGGATTCGTAGAAAAGAGCGTTAAAAGAGATGTATCATTTAAGAGCAGCAAGTCATGGACTTTGAAATATAGGAAGTATATAACTCAGCGTTCCATCAAACAAGAAATCCTAATCTTTCAAACATAAATTAAAACTTATTATAATTTTCGCATTTAAAATTGCTAAAATACTTAAAATTTAGACATATATATGATTTAATAAGGTATTAAAACATAACTTCTTAATCATGTATTGATGAATAAATTTAAAATTTAATTATAAGGTATCAAAGCCTAACTTGCAATCAGTTTGTTTTATTCCTAACTTGCAACCATTTTGTTTTATCCCTAATTCTCTCATTTTTATTTTCATGTTTTATCCCTAACTCGCTCTTTTCTTTCTTTTTTATTTTCTTGTTTATCTTTTTCTAATATTATTGAATTATTTAATAGTTGTTTTGTTACTAAAAGAAGTATAATTTTCTTAAATTATTATATATAAACAAATAGTAATTTAATAAAAAAGTTTTAATAATATAATATTTTAAATAAAAATATATTACAA
>JANKYE010000002.1:12481042-12496061 GCA_032467995.1 Erythroxylum dillonii | reverse complement strand
CTATTAGATATTAATTTTTTAGATCAAGCACATTATACGTAAGACAAAATGAATTATGGCTCTACAACCTATCACATACTTTTTAGATAACAAACTCAAAAGTGCAAAAGCGCGTTCGCGGGTAATCGAGAATGTTCCCTAGTGACTTTGAGAGTTGTGGACCCCAAATAACTTGTTAAACAGAATCACAACTTTAACTGCAAGTTTGGAAAGTGTTTTTCAGTATTTCCACAACTTCTAAGTGAGGTTGTTACTTGTGTATATATGAGTCATGAATCAGTTTGAAACACACCAATTCTTCTCTGATAACTAATAGTCATGACTTTTACATAGCGTTTGGATAGTGTTTCCGTCTTCAGGGACAGTAGACAAAACAGAAAAATTATATTTTTGTAAGTGTTTGCTTCTTGTCTCCGCGTCCCCGTCTCATGTTTTCGGGACACAGGGACACAAATTTCTGTCCTCCCCGAAAAGGAAGGACAAGGACAAGTCGTCCATGTCTCCAGCTACTATTTTTTTACTATTATGTTTATTATGTTTAATTATTATTATTATTATTATTATTATTATTATTATTATTATAAGAAATTAATTATCTTATTATTATTATTATTGTTATTGTTATTTTTATTATTATTAATTTTATTATACGAAATTAATTATATTATTATTATTACTTCAATACTTCTTTTGGTGTTTATGTTTCATTCCTATTAATGCAGTAAACCAAACAACATTATTGTTATTAATACAGAAACCCAAGTTACAAACTAAACATCATTTTTTATTTTTCATACCCATTCTCATTCCCTTCTACTATTATACCCATATCCATACCCAACCCCGTGCTCAAACCAAGCCCCCCTAAGTTTTTTTTCCTATTCCTCCCATTCTTTCCATATGTGTTCGTGCTCTTGTATGAACATAAGAGTCACAAGGAGTTCGAGTCACATAGCTGAAGTTGTAAGGCTTGACATCACTTGTTTAGAATGCTCAATTAGAAGAGCTCGACTTGAAGAAGAAGAAGAAACCGCAAAAGCAACAATGGTCGAGGAGTTTCAGTAAGAGTTGGATTGAGGATCGAGGAGCAAACCAAGGCCATCAACCGAGAACCTTTATGGACTTTAGGAGACCGGGCTTCAATGCAGCTAATCAAGGTGTAGCTAGGCCACTCGTGCAAGCAGCTTCCTTTGAAATCAACCCAGCTCTCCTAAAAATGTGTCAATAAAATGTGCAGTTTTATAGATTAACAAATGAAGACCCAAATGCACATATTGTCAATCTCTTTGAAATCTGCGATACCTTTTGTTATCATTGATGCTGTCAGAATTAGACTCTGTTCCCTTTTACCTTAAAGGATAAAGCAAAAACTTCGCACTATTCCCTTAACTTGAATAATGTCACCACTTGGAACCAATTAGTTCGTGTCTTCTTAGATAAGTACTTTTCCCTTACCAAGACTACGAAGATTATAAAAGAGATCACAAACTTTCAGCAGGGTGATGGGGAATCGATTTGTGAAGCGTGAGAATGATATAAAGACTTGCAAAGAAAATGTCCACACCATAACCTACCTAAAGAATTTCTTTTGAAACGTTCTGTAACGGAGTAACCCCACATACAAGAGGCACAATTGATGCAACTTCAGGAGGATCACTTATGATGAAGACAGTAGATGAAGCGGAAGAGTTTTTAAAAGAAATGGCGAGTAATAGTTATTTATGGTTGAACAAGTGGAGCAGATAACCCACAAATCTTCGTGAGAAAAAAGGAGTTGTAGCAGTTGGCCAAATGATAGAAATGCAGGCTAAAATTGATAATTTAACTCGATAACTAAACAACATGAAGGCTTCATCCTCAAATACAATAAAATTTGTTCAGTTGAAGTGTGAGCTCTGTGGACAGATGGATCATGATGCAGTTGATTGCTTCTTAGTGAAGGATAATGGATCAGAGCAAGTAAACTACATGGGAACTCAATATGGTCGAGGAGGGGAAAACAATCCATACTCTAACACATACAACCCTGGGTGGAAAAATCACCCAAACTACTCTTGGTCAAAAACACTGGAAGACAGTTCAGACCTCAAGGACCACCGGGTTTCCATCGAGATAAATTGAATTTAATGGAATCCAAATTGGATAAAATTTTAGATAAAATTGGAGGTATGGAGGATGCACATAAAAGGTTGGAAGGCAAATTTGATAAAATTGGAGTTATGAAGGATGTACATAAGAGGTTGGAATGCAAATTTAAGCAAATTACAAAGAATCACGCCTTCTCGATATAGAACTTAGAGGTCCAAGTAGGTCAATTGGCATAAGCAATGATGACCTAAAATGCAAGAACCCTTCCAAGTAACACTAAGTCTAATCCGAAAGAATGAATCATGTTCGTTATATAAGCAACTGAGGAATTATACCAAGCTGGAGATAATGAAGGGAAGGACAAGAACAGAACAAGGTTGATAAGAATGTTTTTCGAAGTGAGCCAGAATTACAAACAACCCAGAAGCATCAATATAAGATTCCTTAGCCCATTCTGGAACAATGAAAGCCAAACCCATTCAGGGACAAAGGGAAAGCATAGGTGCAAGAGAATAAGGAAGACCCTCGATTGGGGAATTTGCCTAAGATAAAAAAGTATTAACCCCTAATTCCATTCCCGATCAAAGCCATGAGGAAATTAAAGGAAGCTAAGTTGAATGAAGTGGTAGACATAATCGAGCAACTGGAAGCATGGATTACACTGATGGAATCAGTAAAGGGAAAGGTGGAAAAAGAATTGGAGGAAGAAAAGAAATTGATGACACCACAAAAGAAGAGGATCTAGGAGATTTTTATATCCCATGTAATATTAAGGGTGTCAAAATAGAGAAAGCCCCCGCTAATTTGGAAGTTAGCATAAACGTGATGTCGTATTCCTTAGTTTAAAAGCTGGGGTTCAGTGAGATAGTCCCGACCAAGACACTGGTAAAAACGGTAGATAAATCAATTCATTGTCTGAAGGGTATCATACATGATGTACATGTTTGACTGGAAAAGTTTACTTTTCCCACGAAATTTTGCATACTGGATATAAAGAAGACGCGAAAACTCCAATTATCCTCGGTGATCATTTTTGGCCACTGCTCGATCAATTATTGATGTCAATAGATGTGAGCTGACTCTAAGGGTAAAAGAGGAACAGGTATCTTTCACCGTAACCAAGAATGACAAAAGTCCTCTCCAACCTATGGCCATCATAAAGGGAACAGATCTTAGGGGAGAAAAAGAGAACAATGATGATCGAAATTGTTCTCTGGAAAAGAATAAACCTCGCAAGAGAAGGAAAAGAAAGAATTAGGAAAAAGAAAGTGACAACATAAGCAACCAGGTGGCGCATGTGCATTTTATGATATTGACAACGAAGTCGCCACGGAAAAATTTTCTTAAACCATCTTGAGCAAAGATGAGCATCATGCTAACGACGTTAAAAGAAAAGTTGTATGGGAGGCAACCCATGGTTTTTTAAAATAACAGTTATTTCTTGATTTTAGATAGTTTCAATTCTGTAGTTAAGTTTTTCAGTTTCCAAATAAATATCATGGAAGAGTGACTAAGAAGGAAATTATAATGAGATGATGGTGCTAAAAAGAAGTTAGGAAAGGATCTCGGGGGGTGTGTATAAGGACAAAAGAAGAAAACAATCAGAAATTGGTGAAATTATTGTAGGCCACGAACGTGGCTTGCGGCAGGGTAAATTTGTCCACACGATTTTCAGCTAAAATTTTTACCTTCTTACCCTTCCTTCACCTATATATTCATTTCCTACTTCACTTTTTTCACTCACTTTCATTTTAACTTTATCTCTCTAAGTTTAAAACCTCTAAACACTCTCACTTATCTCTAACCAACTTTCAAATTTTCACTTTATTTCAACTTCCACCTACTTGTAGTCCATTATGCCGCGCATTAAGTAGTCAGCATAGTGTAACCAATCATTGGGAAGAAATCAAGTCTCGGGCCAAGGGCGAAGGAACAGGGCAGTAGATTTTAGAGCACATTTCCCAATCTATACAGAGGAGGAAGGTATTCAATTCTAATCCCTTAATGTTAAACAGATTGTAGTCCTAAAATACTTTGATTTTGATATACTTGATAGGCTAGAATTGGGGGATAGGGTCGAGAACTTAGCAAAGAAGGAGTAAGTTTATACACTTACAATATCGTATCTACTTGGAGCTCATCCTCAAATTCTTCGCTTCCCTTCCCTTCATTTTAAACCTATTAATCTTAAGGATATGTAGTTTAGGTTACGGGGAAAACCTTGTGAGATGAACATTGAAATCATGTGTGATATTTGCGGTTTCCCCGAATCTTCCATTTTCAATCACCACGATGATTTTCGTGCTTGAAAATATTAGAATGAGCTTACTGGGTTAGAGTGGTTTGACGTTAAGAATGCCCATAACAACATTATCCAAAGCCATGAGCACTTGTTGTTACATAAATTCATGTGTTAAATGGTTTTTTACAAATCAAAAACCAACAAATGCTTAACGAAGGAACTTTTTCTGTTGTGGTGTATAGATCACAATATCTCAGTATGCACCTCCACAAATGTGCCGAATGTTATTGCTGCAATTCTACGTAAGAGAAGCAATAATTTGGGTATAGGGTACTTGGTTTCTGCCATTGCTGAGTACTATGGTGTGAATTGTAGTGGTCTAACCATTTACCTCCTTGATTTTCTAAATCACCATCACTGGTGGCATGCTAAAATCCTAAAGTCCCATAACATGAAACTCTGAGACATCAGCCAAAAGATTGATATAAAGATCAGGGCTATTCAATCGAGTTCTAGCACAACGCCACCTCAGCAAGCAGAAGAGGACTCGACTAGTGAGGAGTATAAAGAGGAAGAAGACACAGAAGAACCTGGTTGAAAGAAAATGATTGATAAAATATCCACCAACACCAAAGCAATTACTTACACACTTGCGGAGAACTTTAGAAGGATGAAGGAGATGGCTCCCACACAATGACCTCTGAGTCGAGTTATACGTCGGATTCATCAATACTTTCAGGCTCAAGGAGTACAATTGCCACCTCTGACATCATCCTTTCCTCCATCACCATAAGGTTTTATGTCTAACCCTTTTTTGTTTGTTTCCTTCTCATAATGTGGACAATGTATTGTTCAAGCGTGGGGACGGCTGTGTATTTTGCTTTAAGTGTGAATTTTGCATATTGTTATGTTAGTGTGTTTAGGTTGCATATTGTGAATTGTGTGAATGTATTGATGGCTTAGATGGATTGAAATTGATTTAATTTTGAACATAATCTATTAGGTTATGAAGAGTCATTAGCTCGCAAAATTAGTGATCTGGATTCTTTGGCTAAAATATGCAAGTTAATTAGCATTTAGCGTTAGTTTATCACCCTATAAGTTGTCACATTCATTCATAATTTTAGGTCTTTCAACTAAGTAGCTTAACTAGTATTTTTTCATGAAAACAAGTAACTAAAGCAACAAGATAGGAATTAAAAAAATGTGTGTTTGTAAATTTTTTAATAAATAACTATTACGATGACCTTTGGATTATGAATAGAGCTAGTAGCCAGTTGAGAACTTGATGTAGTCGAGTAACCAGATTGACATGCATCACAAATGCATGCCTTCGCAACAAAAGGGTATAATGACATTCCAACTAAGCAACTTAATAAAAACATGACTTAGTTGAGTAACTGGATCAACATTCATCACCAATGTTTGCCTCCGTGTAAAAAGACTAGGTCTATGTCCACAAAAAGTAATAAAAATGTAATCTAATAAAAACCTACCGAACTAGTAAGTAGCTTAATTTTTCTTGAAAACATACTTAGGATTAGTTACAAAGTTTGAATGACCAAAAAATTATTAATGTGTGTGTACAATTGAAAGGGGTGAATAAGCTTTTCATTTAAGTTTTGATTAATATGTATATTTAGTCCAGAGCTCCTAGATGTGGATTTTGCATGTTAATGATTTGGAGCAACTTGAATGATTGTGTTTAAAATTAAATTTATTTCAAAAAGTTGAGGCCATTGTTGCATTGTATGTTGTTTGTTGTTTTGTTTGCTTTAGGACAAGCAAACATTTAAGTATGGGGATGTGATAAGGTTAAATTGTAACGTGTTTTAGGGCATAGTTTGATATGTGTTTAGTTGTTTATTCGATCACTTGGTATGAGTTTAGGTTAAAATTGTGTTAGTGTAATGCCCCATATTAGGGGTTGGAATATTAAGGAATTTCAATGCATGGCATGCTTGGCATAATTGAGTTTTTGCTTATTTGAGCATATACATTTTTGGACTCATACCAATATTTGTGCATGCATTCATGACATTTTGGGTATAATTGAGTTGTTAACGCGAATAAAATGTGATTCGGCTATTTTGGTAATATTTCAGGTATTTTGAAATTTTGGTGAATTATGGATTAATTGTCTTAGATTATTAAAATGGTGTGTATTATTATTAATTCTGCATTTTTGGCGACATTTAGGATGTTTTAAAAAGATATTGAAAATTTGAGGTAATTTAGAATAAGAAAAATAAAGAAATTAAGAGATAAATTATGGAGTGACAAATGGATCAATCGATTTGTGACATTTGGACAAATTACTAAGCAACAAGTGGTAGCCTTGAATTGATGACAAATGGGCTACATGCAAGAGTGACATATGTCAAGCCTTAAAGAAAGACACCTAGGCAATAGGAGAAATGTTTCTGCAGCCCTCTCCTTGCTTTCACCGAAAGTCTTCTTCTTCACAAAAGTTTCTCTTTGTTGTTTATCACCAAAGACACCATCTTGCTCACTTATGAAAATTGGCTTTTGGATAATCTGTTAAGGTTATACCTTGTGAAGTTTTCTGTCATTAGAGGTTTCAATTGTTGCATAAAATCCCCTATTTATCCACCACCGAAACTAGTTGTTTGCTCTCCTAAGTTCTGGAAAATTTCTAAAGAGAGAGAAGCTTAATCAAGTAAGTTTTATGATAGTATAAATGATTTCTGTTGAGATTTTAATGTTTGTAACTCGATGCATCTGTAAATGGAGTACATTTTCGTGCTTGGGGAGTGCTGTATATATAAATGGTGTTGATGCATGCATGGGTGGTGGAAGAAGAAGCAAATATGTTGATTGATTAACAAGATGATGAATTACGTATTTGATGTTAGCATTTGAAATGTAATTAAAAACTAGAGTTTTTCATTGAACAACCCTCAGTCTTTTGCCTATAACTTTTTCATCCGAACTCCAAATAACTTGAAACTTGTATCGATGGATTCCTAAGACATTTTTATTTCTCTCCATAAAAATTTAGAGTTATCTTAATTGATTTGAAAGTGATTGATAGGATGAAAGTTTGGAAGTCTGCTGCAATGATATGAGTTGGAAAAGTTTCATGATCATGTTTAGGTTTTCTAATTATAAATTGAGGTGTAGATTTCTGAATGAGTTGATTTTTAATTCATATTAAACTAGTGACATATTTCTACAACTTTCTTGGAGAAATCGACTTTTAATTCTGTCTCTAAGATTTTCCAAATTGGCATATAAATGAGTTGTAGCTTAAGCTGAAGCACTGTCAGGGACAGAAATCATATCATGTAGTTTTTGAATAAACTGTATTGATATGTGCAGAATTAGACTAAGGTGTCTTCACCAAAGTTGTATCTTATTATCGTAGCTTTAATTTGGTATAAAGTTTGAAATTTTTGGATATCTGAGCTGAAAGATATGAGTTGTGAAAATAGAGGGTATGATCATGTACTAGCTAAAAGTTCAAATGTTTACAGTCTGTGGTATTTTGTGCATAACTCTTTGAATACTGAATCAAATTGGATTATTTTGGAGTCATTTGAAACTTGAGACACTGTAGAATAACTTTCCAAAAGGAAGTGTTGTCTAATTTTTTCATTTACCCTACCATATTAATTATGCAAAGTTGACCCGAAATCATATGGGTAGAAAATCTGAAGTGGTCACTTAGGTTATGAAATTGATTTCACTTTGTTTTATTTTAGTCCAAATTATAAGTACCAAATGTTATTAATGGGGGCTTTGATATCTGATTGGTTTAATGATGAAAATTACAATAAGAAACCCAGAATTGCCATGAACATGCATTATACATATTTAGTATACATAAATGAATTCTTAATCATGCACAATAGTGGTTTGTATATGTGTTAAATGTTATAGAGGAACGCATAGAACTACCACTTTCAGATATTGCCAGGACTTCAAGGCAATAAGCAAACGGGAGAAATTGTAAGTAATTTTGATGGTAAATTTTTGTGAGTAACCTAAGATGGTCTCACCTTGATTTGTTTTGTTTATTACTGAATTAATTTGATATTGATGAATGTGTACTGAATTGTGTACTGATTCTGGACATGAAGGTCCGAGGTATTAATTGATGAATGTGATATTGAAGTGCTACTTGCTTGTGAATATGATTGTCTAATTGCTTTGCACGAAATGTCTAAAATGACTTTGTTTTGTTTTAAAACTGTTGAGTCCTAGTTGTGGGTAAATAGGCATGCTTAGAAGGGTCTGCAACTGCTCCTGTGACACTTCGATGTCGAGACTTCGGTCTCTCCTGGACACTTCAATGTCGAGACTTCGGTCTCTCGTAGACACTTCAGTGTTGAGACTTCGGTCTCTCTTGTATAAGTCCCGTTATCCGCCTCTGTAAAGGGATTTACAGTCCTCTGATTTTATAATCTAATATATGTTTGATTCTAACATAAACAAAAAAAATTGTATTATGATTCTAAAGGGTTTATACCCTCTTGTGATATTTAGTTATGATAAGTATAAAAATCTGTTATGAAATGTATTATGTCTAATTTAATGTTAGGCAATCTTTTAATACATGCTTATGCTGTTATATGATTATGTATGATGAATTGTCACTTTATGTATAGATTAGTTATTATTCACTAAGCTATATGCTTAGCACGGTGGATTTGCCTCGTGTAGGTACAGAGCAAAGATTATAAAGACTGGGACAAGTCAACCGCAATGGCCAATGGAATCTGAGTCTTGTTTTGAGAAAAATGTATTCTGAGTTTGTTTTGGGCTTATATTTGATGCGTATGACTTTTCAATTTGATTGAAGGTTTGTAATAACCTTAATACATGTTGGTTTCTAAATTTATGGTATGTAATATGATAGGCACAATATGAATGATATGCTAAGTACTGTATGGTTGATTTGAGATTTTGAAATGCATGTATGAAATGTTCCGTCTCGCTTGGATTTGTCTCGGTTCTTTATATATTTTTGTTGTCTGCGTGGCGCCCCCGTATCCTCTTAGGGGGTATTAAGGCGTTACAATTTTTGGTATCAAAGCATGATTTAGGCGATTCTGGTTTAACCAGCGCTTAACTATTGCTTCTATTGAGTGTACAAATTGTGTTTTGGCCCAATGTGGTGTCCCATTTTTTTCTATAGAATTACGATAGACGGATCTCGTGATTCTGTTGATGAAGTAGCCGAGAGCAATCAGCCAAAGCAAACTCATTCGGTAATATCTAGATTTTCTGGGGTTAATCGAGGTGAGGTTGGGATGCCAGCTCCTCCTCCAGCTAAGGGAGAAGCTTTGATTAAGCTGTCCCAGGATATGATGACATTGCTGCATCGGATGACAGCACCTAAGGCTTCGATTGATCAGTTGAGGGAGTATGTGGTTGAAGAATTTACTAGAACATCTCTGAAGGAAACTGAGAGAGCTGAATACTGGATAGAGAAGGTTAAGCGGGTGTTGGATGAGATCAGTTGTCCAGCAGAGCAGATGGTGCACTGTGCTGTATCCCTTCTACAGGAAGCAGCTTATGAATGGTGGAAGTTTGTTCTAAGCAGTCCTCAGCTATCGGTGCCTCTGACTTGGGAATTCTTTGCCCAAGAATTTAAAACTAAGTATGTGATGGAAGCTTACAGAAAGGATAGGTGGAAGCAATTTCTGAATCTAAAGCAGAGGAGTTTGTCAGTTGCTGAGTACGACCGAGAATTTATTCGACTCAATAAGTACGTCCCTGAATTTGTACTTACTGAAGAGTTTCGATGCCATCAGTTTGAGAAGGGATTGCACGACTCTATTAACGAGCATCTGGCAACGTTTACTCTATTACAACAAGTTACTTACCATCAGTTGGTACAAGCTGCAATGAAAATAGAAAGACAAGAGACGATTAGGAAAGAAAGAAGTCAGAGAAGAGGTTTTACTAGGGGAGGCCAGTCCTTGGGGAAACGAAGTCGGGATGGTACTTCCTCTACATCGAAAGTTGCTAAGAGATCTGTAGCTAGGGGAAGGCGACAAAACTTTACCACATCTATTGTCTCTGGTAGGGGTTCCTCTGGGGGCCGAGGTTCTAGTGCCCCGAAGTGCCCTCATTGCTCTGTTCATCATTGGGGTGTTTGTTGGAGAGCTACAGGTGCATGCTTCCATTGTGGCAATACTGAGCATATGATAGCAAATGGTCATATGAGACGGTCTGAGTCACCACAAGTTAGTACAAAGGTCTCCCATGCATTTGTTAGGAACAGAGGACAAGGTAGAGGTCGAGGAGGATATAATCAGAACAGGACTAATCCGAGTTCCCACTTAGAAACTGTAAATCGACCAGCTGTGCTTTATACTTCAGCTCGAGCTTATGCACTAAAAGATCGTGAGGATCAGGATGCACCAGACGTCATTGCTGGTATTGTTTCTCTCTTTAATTCTGAAATGCATGCATTGATTGACCCTGGATCTACTCATTCGTATATCTATGTTGGAGAAATGTTTGATATGGAGATGCCTATAGATCAGTTAGAATATGAAATTCATGTGAATAGTCCTCTGGGTAATAGTGTGTCGATAAATTAGGTGTATAGGAACTGTCCTACTATGATCCAAGGAAATGATTATGTAGAAAAGCTGATCAAATTACCTTTTCATGAGTTTGATTTGATTTTAGGTATAGATTGGCTGTCTAAACATCAGGCAATAATTGACTGTAATGCTAAGGCAGTTATGTTTAGGAGGCCCAATCAGCCTGAGATTGTATTACATGGTGTTCGCACTAGCTCTTTAACTAATGTGGTATCTGCTATGCAAGCTCAAAAGCTTCTCAGAAAGGGGTGTGAAGCTTTTCTAGCTTTTGTGCTTGATTCCCGGAATGAGGGTGGTAAGGATAGTATTAGCCACTGAGCTGTGTAGCTCACCCCCTCTTCCCTCCTCGGGTGCAGAAAGAGAAGATTAGCGATCCTTGCAAGGCGTTAGAATTCCAAGATAATTAGAGATTTTTGTAATTAAGTTAGTTTAGGAAATTTGGTAATTTAGAACCATTGTAAACATAAACATTCAAATTGTATGTGTATTTCATATTTCATATTTTTGTATTTTTAGGTATTTTGAAATGAGCTTGTATAAATTCTTTTGGAATCCATTATGAAATGTGATTGGATTTTTGACTTGGGATTCTTTAAATTTTTTTAATTGTTCGATGTTCTTCTTTTATGGGCATGCCACCATTATGGATGACGGGTTCCGTTTTGTTTCTGAATGGTTGGGTTCTGGAAACGGGATCCAACAAATAAACTGCTTGATATTCCTATAGTGAATGAGTTCCTAGATGTTTTTCCTGAGGAGCTGCCTGGACTCCCTCCTAAAAGGGAAGTGGAGTTGTCTATTGAAGTTATGCCTGGTACTGCTCCTATATCCAGAGCATCATACAGAATGGCTCTTATTGAGCTAAAGGAGTTGAAGGTACAGTTACAAGAACATCTGGATGAAAGGTTTATTAGACCCAGTGTATCATCGTGGGGAGCACAGTATTGTTTGTTAAGAAGAAGGATGGCACATTGCGAATGTGCATCGATTACAGGCAGTTAAATAGAGTCACAGTGAAGAATAGGTATCCACTGCCAAGGATTGACGATCTATTTGATCAGTTGAAAGATGCAGGAGTATTTTCGAAGATAGATTTGCGATCGGGGTATTATTAACTTTGAATAAAAGATGTTGATGTACCGAAGACTACATTTAGGACCCGTTATGGACATTATGAATTCCTAATAATGCCATTCGGGTTAACTAATGCTCCAGCAACATTCATGGATCTGATGAATCGAGTATTCAGGCCTTATTTGGACCAGTTTGTTGTGGTGTTTATTGGTGATATCCTGGTCTATTCTAGGAATGAACAGGATCATACTGAGCGTCTCCGAATTGTATTACAGACTATAAGGGAAAGACAATTGTATGCTAAGCTGAGTAAGTGTGATTTCTGGCTTCAGGAGATATCATTTTTTAGGCATGTTGTCTCTTCTGAAGGAATCAGAGTTGATCCTAGTAAGATAGAGGCGATTGTTAATTGGAAGCCGCCACAAAATGTGACAAAAGTGACAAGTTTTATGGGTCTGGCTGGTTATTACCGATAGTTTGTTAAGGGGTTTTCAGTGATAGCATCCCCTTTAACTAAACTATTACGGAAGGGAGTGAAGTATGAATGGTCTAATAGATGTCAGAGTATCTTTGATCAGCTGAAAAGTATGTTTATTGAAGCTCCTATATTGGTCCAAACTATTTCTGGTAAGGAGTATGTTTTGTTTAGTGATGCATCTGGAACTGGTTTGGGTTGTGTTTTGATGCAGGAAGGAAAGGTAGTTGCTTATGCCTCTAGGCAACTAAAGAATCATGAACAGAACTACCCTACACATGATTTGGAGCTTGTAGCAGTTTGCCTTAAAAATTTGGTGGTACTACTTGTATGGTGAAAGGTGTAAAATGTTCACATATCATAAAAGTCTGAAGTATTTACTTACCCAGAAAGAACTAAATCTGGGACAACGGTGTTGGTTGGAACTGTTTAAGGACTATGATTGTATTGTGGATTATCATCCAGGTAAGGCTAATGTTGTGACAAATGCCCTGAGTCGGAAGACAATTTCAACATTATCAGTGAAGCAAGGTGAAAGGGAACTTGAATCTGATGGAGCTTTAATAGCTTAGTTGAAAGCAAGGCCTAAGTTGAGGTAAGAAATTTGTGATGCTTAGAGAGCTGATGATAAGTTACAATAACTTATCTTGGCTACTCAGGAAGGTAAACAGTCTGATTTTTCTGTGCAAGGTGATGGTGAATTGTATTATAAGGATTGGTTGTCTGTGCCAGGAAATGATGAATTGAAGAAGAAGCTATTGTTTGATGCTCATAATACAGTATTTACTATACATTCGGGTGGAAACAAGATGTATCAGGATTTGAAGCAGTGCTACTGGTAGGCAGGTATGAAACGAGATGTTGTGGATTATCTAACAAAATGTCTGACATGCCAACAGGTTAAAGCTGAGCATCAGTTTCCATCTGGTTTGTTACATCTTATTTCTATTCCTCAATGGAAATGGGATAACAATACCATAGATTTTGTCACTGGACTACCTCTCACTCAAAAGAAGCATTGGGTAGGCTTGCTATTCTTTGGATAGGCTTGCTATTATCATGTTCGTCCTAACTATTCTTTGGATAGACTTGCAGATTTGTATGTAAATGAAATAGGGAGATTGCATGGAGTACCATTGTCCATCATTTCAGATTGTAATCCTCGATTTACTTCGAGATTCTGGAAAAGTTTACAGAAAGCATTGGGTACTCAAGTTAAGTTTAGTACTGCTTTCCATTCTTAGACAGATAGACAATCTGAACGAGTTATACAGATTTTCGAAGATATGTTGCGGGGTTGTGTATTAGAGTTTCCCGAGAGTTAGTATAATTATCTAACTTTGATGGAGTTTGCTTACAATAACAGTTATCAAACGAGCATTGGCATGGCACCTTATGAAGCGTTGTATGGTAGGAAGTGTAGAACTTCAGTATGTTGGACGGAGTTGAGTGAAAACAAGATGATCGGGGCAGAAATTGTGAAAGATACTGAACAAAAGATTTAGATTATTCAACAAAGATTGAAAGCTGCCAGAGATAGGTAGAAGTCTTATGCTGATTTAAAAAGAAAAGATATTCAGTATCAAGTGGGTGATAAGGTATTCTTGAAAGTATCACCAAGGAAACACATACTTCGGTTTGGGAAGAAAGGTAAGCTCAGTCCACATTATATTGGTCCTTATGAGATTATGAAGAGAGTTGGACTCGTAGCTTATCAATTAACTCTTCCTGGAGAATTGACCAAATTATATGATGTGTTTTATGTTTCTATGTTGAGAAGATATCGGTTTGATGACACACATAATATTCCTGTGCAAGAAATTCAAGTGCAACCAGATTTGTCTTATAAAGAAGGGCCAGTTTCGATATTAGCCAGAGAAGTTAAACAGCTTAGGAACAAGTTAATGCCTTTGGTAAAAGTACTCTGGCAACATCATGGACTTGAGGAAGCAACATGGGAATCGGAAGAAACCATGAAAGCTCAGTATCTGCAACTAGTCGGATCAGGTAAATTTCAAGGACAAAATTTCTTAAGGAGGGAAGAATTGTAACGCCCCATATTAGAGGTTGGAATATTAAGGAATTTCAATGCATGTTATGCTTGGCATAATTGAGTTTTTGCTTATTTGAGCATATACATTTTTGGACTCATACCAATACTTGTGCATGCATTCATGACATTTCGAGTATAATTGAGTTGTTAACGCGAATAAAATGTGATTTGATGATTTTGGTAATATTTCGGGTATTTCAGAATTTTTGGTGAATTATGGATTGATTGTCTTGGATTATTAAATTGGTGTGTATTATTATTAATTCTGCATTTTTGGAGACATTTAGGATGTTTTAGAAAGCTATTGAAAATTTGAGGCAATTTAGAACAAAAAAATAAAGAAATTAAGAGACAAATTATGGAGTGACAAATGGATCAATGAATGTTTGACATTTGGACAAATTACTAAGCAATAAGTGGTAGCCTTACATTGATGACAAATGGGCTACATGCAAGAGTGACATGTGTCAAGCCTTAAAGAAAGACACCTAGGCATTAGGAGAAAT
>JANKYE010000002.1:12374105-12385009 GCA_032467995.1 Erythroxylum dillonii | reverse complement strand
TCATTTCTAACACAAATTGCGCGTTTTCAGTGGCGTTAGATTCGTTAGAACAGAGGGAGCAAATTTACTTAAAAAGCTGATCCGAATTTTTCTATTGGAGGTTTTCCTTATTTGTGGTCAGTATTATTGTCGGTTTGGGTCTTCTATGCTTGTGTGGGTCCGAATATTGAGCCTCGAAGACGGGATCCAACAAAGCTCCTAAGCTCATCTGAATCTTCATATATTGAATATGTATATATATCTAGCATACATATAGATTTTTTGGGACCTACGCCACCATAAACAACTTTATTCACAGCCTCTTCACCATCAACCTCATCAAAAATATCATCAGAATTGGTTGAACTAAAGTCGTCAAAGTCTCTAACTTCTCCTTCCTTACCCTTATATGTTTGATCATCAAAGTCTCTAAGTTCGCCTTCCTCACCCTTATATGTTTGATCATCAAATTCACTAGCCTCACTCACATTTGTGTTAAGATGTTTACCCTTTCTAGAAGTAGGTTGATCACTCTCTACAACCTCATAATCAACTTATTCACTTTGATCGTCTAAACACCCTTTGTTATGTCTCAATAAGGAATGCACAACATTATTCAAGAATACCTCCATAATCTCATAACCTTTCTTTTCAATTAAATTAATCACGTTGAAGATGTAAGCCTCACTTCTTAAGTCTCTTAATGTCATCCTAAAAAAGCTCATGTGGAAATTTATAATTAAAAACTTCAACCACTTTATAGCCCAAGTACTTTAATGTGCATACGAATTGTAATGTCGTCGAATGATCTAGCTTGACTATAAAATTATATATTTCTCCTCCTTCATAGTCTATGATAGAGGTAAATTTAAATGTCCCACCATACTAAAACTAAAACCCAATTCTAAGGTCAATTAAATAAGAAAGACAAACAAATAGTTAAAAATAAGTTGTAAAGTATTTGATTAAAGTTCCAATGAATCTTAAACAAATACAATTTCAAACTTAAAACATGTTCTTTAATTATAATATGCAAGAAGTAATTTTAAGGTAATGTATGATGATTTTGTAACTTGATAAAAGTTTTAAGAATATCAATTCTATGCATAACTCACCATTATAATATACAAAGATACTTATTGGATGACATTGGCAACAAAATTTGATACTATCATATGATATGAACATTGATTCGAATTATTAACCCTATTGATTATGAGGTAACAGTGTCCGATTAGCCATCCCTATTTGGGTTAGAGCACATATCACACAAATCGCCACAAGACCCGTTCGCATATATGAATATTGCATGTACCACTTATAAAATTTTTCGGCTACAGCTTTTTCAAGATTCATTTTTGCAAGGTTTAACTTTACACCCTTACTCGCGAGTCTCAATGTTAAAAAATTGACATTACAATCAATAAAAGTAGTCATAAATTCCTTGTTAATATGACAGAATCAATTAATAAAAGTGAAGTAGACGGGTTAGGTTGCTCTCATATCCAATAATCAATATTTTACTTAATCGTATGAAAATCACTTGATGAAGTACAGCACCTAACAATCATTTCACAAAGTTAAATGATTACAAGCTATTTCAGCCTAGGAATAATCTATCAATGCAAAAAAGCTGTCATTTATTTATTGGCTACTCGAGAAAATAGAAAAATATGACTGTTAAAAAAGAAAAGAAAAGGATTAACCGATTAAGGCTAAGAAATTGCACAAATAGATTCGGCGGAACAGGCTACCTATGTTAACATTAGTGTGTAAGCTTAGAAATACAAGTACAAACAAGAGCAACCATCTATGAACACTTGGTGGAAAAACAAAGTAAGACATAAATTTTTATGTCTTTTTTGAATTTTGAAATATGATTAGTGGTCAAGCTAAGCTTAAAGCATTCATCTAAAATCGTGGGTTGAGTTTAAATTTACTGAAGTCGTGACAAGAATTTTTATGTGCTTACCGGTGGTAAAAGAAAGAAACATTTTGGAGTTTGGACTCTAAAATCGATTGGAGATGCTATAACAAAAGCATGCAATGACAATTATTACAGATTTCTTGAAAATGAAAACATTCGATACGATCCATTTTCCTCGCTCTGGCGCTCTGCACAAGTTGACTAGGTTATTGCGAGGCAACAGATGATCGCAAACTGAAGACTAGCTTTAGAACATGTAAAGGAAAAGACACGAAACTGTAGGAAATTGACTGGCAACGTTTTGCATCTCCTGCTTGAAGGCTGAGAAAATAAATGGATGACAGCAATTAAAACAACCAACAGATTCAGAGCCAAGAATTGTCAAAAGCTGCAGATGTAATAGCTTGAGCAAACTCCTGAAAGTTTATGCAACCATCTCCGTCTGTGTCAGCCTCCTTTATCATACCCGTCAACTCCTCCGCCGTCAAAGCATGTCCCAACTTGGCCATCGAATGCGCCAACTCTGCCGGAGTTATGTATCCGTTGCCGTCCCGGTCAAACATCTTGAATATCTTCTTCAACTGGTCCTCCGTGTACGGACACTTTGCTTGCACAAGGTCTGGCTCCACAAGTGCTATGAACTCCGAGAACTCTATCAGGCCATTGCTGTTTGTGTCTGCCTTTTGAATCAATGCCTCGAGTTGGTCTTCGCTCGGCTTCAGACCCAGTGATCGGAGGAGTGACCCCAGCTCCAGTTGCGTCAAACTTCCGTCTTTGTTCCGGTCGAATGACCGGAAAATTTCACGTAGTTCGGCTAGCTGTTCGTCGTCGAGTTTCAGAGGATCTTTGGCGCTCATCCTTGGTCTCTTACTGATTCTCCTCTGAATGAAATCTGGTCAAAATTAAGCCTTGCTGAAACCTTCGATTAACGAAAATCGATCATTTCCTGCAATTTTCTCCCATGTTCAAAATTACCCACATAATGATCTGTAGAGTATCCCTTCTGAATCCTGGATTTTGTCACTTAGAAGCTATTCTTGATCTAGAATCTGAAACAAATTCTTTGTATCAGACTCCGAATGGCAACAAATATCCTTGCCTTTTGTTCTTTTCCTATATATGTCTCCGAATACCGGATTCTCCAGAATCAACCCACCTAAAACACAGCCAAAATGGATTCTGAACTTGTTTCCAAATCATCTACAATAACCGTTTCCTAAACCAAAAAAAAAAAAGGATTTCACAATCATCGTCACAAGTTGGGCCATCAGGTTCCCTACGTATCTCGTGCGTTGGTTTGGAAAATCAAGCCTATGAACTCGTTCCTGAGCTGCAATATCGGATCTGTGGGATGATATTGATACGTGCATAACAGCGATTAGTAGGATTTGACAGACCTTATCATCAATGACCTCAAACATTAGACGACATTTGATTAAACTAATTGTACGTATAGGCATAGGACATGGTCAAATTTCAGTTTCATGGATTAGGAAACTGAAAACGTGGCAAAGACATGGGATTTGTCCCTAATGTACGTATAGTAGTTGCCTAAGACTTATCTTCCAATAAATAAATAGTTAATAAATTAAGGTACCGACTGCACAACATATTAAATTCTGTTCTAAAATTTTACTCCAACTTACCTTAGCTGCCAATAATAGAATGCAAGCTATTTTCTCTCACAATCCCCCTCGGAAATAATTTTCTACTCTGAGTTTGTGACGTTGATCAATGAATCGTAAATGTGGTACTGATTTTGTGAATACATCAGTAAGTTGATCATGTGAAGGAACATGAAGACAACTACTTCTTTAATAATGACTTTCTCTTGCACAAAATGAAAATTTATTTCCACATTCTTAATTCGGGAATGCAATACTGGATTTGCAGCTAACATAACTACACACTTGTTATCATAAAATGTATCTGGAGTTTTAGTAGTTGAAACCTTGAGCTTATTTAGCAGTGACTTAACCTAAGTAATCGCAGTTATAACATTTGCCAAGCTCTTGCATTCAGCCTCGGTGCATAGTCTCATGTTGTAGTGGATCGGTCATCAGAATCTGCACCCCAATTTGCTTCACAGTAAATTGTGAAAGCACGTAATGTTTCTTTCCTCTAATGAATGTCATTGTCTAAGGTATCACTTAAATACCTAAGAATTCGCTCAACTACTTTCCAATGTTTATCAGAGGGCTTATTCATAAACTAACAGGCCCGGTTCACTAAGAAGGTAATTTTAGGCCTGAGTTATTGTGACATATTGCAATGCTCCCACAAAAGATCTATATAATTGTGCTCATTGCTTCTCTATCGTTATGTGTATGTAAGCTCAAGCCACTAGTCATAGGAGTTGTTTAAGACTTGGAGCCTGTCATTTTTGCTCTTGATAACAAAACTTTGATGTACTTAGACAGAGATAAAATGATAACCACTATCGGTAGTAACATGGAGTTGAATCCCCAAAAAAAAACTAAGATCACTAAGGTCTTTAAGTACAAAACTAGAGTTGAGGTGAGTGACTGATTGTTGAATTTCATTAGTTGAGCTGCTAGTGACAAGTATGTCATCCACGTAGACTAAGACATATAGAATTGACTTGGTAGTGATTTTAATGAAAATAGAGGGATCACAATGAGAGGCCCAAAATGAACGAGAGCAATTATGACCTTTCAAACTATGCTCTTGCGGCTAACTTCAAGCAATAAAGAGCTTTGTTTAATTTGCAAACTAGTGTTTGATTAGTAGCTTCAAACCCAAATGGCTGCAACATGTAAACTTCCTCACGAAGAGAGCCATCGAGGAAGGCATTGTTAATGTCAAGTTGTCTCACATTACAACAGGAGTAAATGTTTCTATGAAGTCAAATCCATATTGCTGATGGAATCCCTGCGCTATCAAGCAAGCTTTACAGTGCTAAATGGAGTCATCTTAATTTTCTTTTACTCGGAACACCCACATACAGTCTATAAGAACTCTGTCAATAGGTAGGGTCACTAAAGGCCAAGTATTATTCTTGAGTGAAGTTTGACACTCATCATTCATAGCTTCCTTCTAATGAGGTGTGGCTAATGCATCATCTAAAATGTTAGGCAATAACCCAACAAAGGTGGTAAACACCTTTGGTTTCAAAACTTTTGCTGATTGTATGGTCTAAGATAAGGAAAACATTTGCACCCAAAAAGTAGAAAAAGACTGAGTAGTTTGATTGAACCTTGAAAAGCACAGTTAAGGGATATTTATTATTCAAAACTGGAGCGGACAGGTAGTTTACCAAATATGTGGATGTTTGGAAAGTATCAGGCCGAAAGAATAATGGTAAGGAAGAATGATGAGTGATTAGGCTTGGCAAATAAGCCAGCCTACCTGGCTTGAAGTCAACTGACCTAGTTCAGTTTGACCAAATTTTAGGTTAGGTTTAGGCTTTTTTTTTTTAATTTTTGGACTTCAAGATGAATTTGATCAGCTCAGGCTTCTTGGCAGAGCCCAACTTGAAGCCTGAAAATTTTTTTAAAATGATATCTTTCTAAATAACATGAAATCATTTTTTTTATTGTAAATTAAAAAAGAAGAAAATAATCAAGTTGAGCTATGGTTAATCAGACTCTGGATCGTCCAATTCGGCTCTGGCTGGAGCTAATATTTTTTGGACTACTTGGGCGAGCCTAACATATTGCCATTCCTATGAGTGAAATCATGAAGGTTAAGAAATTGCTTTAATGAGTTACTTAGATATTCTCCTCTATTATCAATTTGAAGGGTATTGATTTTGTAGCCTATTTACAAATAAACCATGGCTTTAAAGGAAGTGAAGATAGCAAGTGCTTCAGATTTTTTATTTGGTGGGTACAACCACGTATAGTGAGAAAAGGCATCTAAAAAGTGAGTATAATAATGAAAGCTATCTGAAAATTCAATTAGTGAGGGTCCTCATATGTTAGGATAGTAATTGTATATGCTTGCCATACTGTTTGTGTGAGATAGGAAAAGAGTGTTTATGTACTTTCCCTAAAGAGCAAGCAATACAATTGATGGAAATATTTTAATGGCTTTTGATGACATTACAATACTTCAAGACATTGTTCACTATGCTTTCAACTAATAGAGTCTACAAAAACATTTTAAACTAGAAGAGAACATTTGGGAGGTTTTCTAAACGTTGTAGTTTAACCTAAAATTGAAGGGGCTATCTTTTAAGGCCGCCTTCCTGTTGAGATGTACATATAACTAAAGAATTCACTAATAAATAATAAAAATATCAATGAATCTTTTAAATAGATAATTAATTGAGAGTCCGACATTGAATGTTTTTTTTTTATTATTGTTGGATCAAAAGAAGAACTTCCCCTAAAATTATTAAAATATTCCAATATCCATCATTCACCAACAAACTAATTTACACTTGAAATTACAAATTGCTCTACTTAAATTAAGCTGCATTAATATAATATCATACTATTTCGAGCCTTGTCTCATCCATTATTGCTGTAAGCCTGTAAACTTCCAGTAGGTGGGGGAGACAGACATCTAAACCTTTAACAAGTTTGCAATACTATCTATCTATTTCTCTCTATATATGTATGCATTTCTGAGAAGCAAACTTAAAAATTCAGTACACACGGTAAAGGTGAAAGAAGGTTTTATCAAACAGAACTTGTCTTGAATCTCTCATTGAACAAAAGCTTTGTCTGCTCAGCAGGGCAGTACCCCAACACTGCAAAGAATCAGAGAAGCAATTTTCAAAGCAATACCATATTTTTCTCGTTCAAGTCTCATCATGTTCCAGTTCATGATGAGGCCATACTTATTTGCACTTCAACACAACCAGCGAAACAAATGAGCAGCCAAAATTGTAAATCACGTACATCTTTACCAGAGTAGCAATGGATGAAAGATAGTTGGAAGCTTTTGTGTTGTATGAATTTGTACATATAAACATACATTTCAAACTATAAAAAATCGTTTGTCATATAGACATGCACATGTAGCTACTTTTGGCAGATGGGAAGAAAGTTTCTGCATGGCAAAATATTTTCTTCATATGCATTTACATTGTGATACAATCAAGGGAAAATTATACTTCCAGTATAGCCCCCGACTTTTGGCGACAAACATTGTATTAGGACAAACCTACTTATGTTGGCTTTTAGAAATAGAAATCAAGGCTCAAAGCTGAAATGGGTGAGCCTGATCTAGTTAACTATCCAAGACATTAGGAAGAACTCGTAGACTTCCCACTGTCGTCAGATATGGTGTTAAAAGTTACCTTTGCAGAGCAAAAACTTTATGTACAATTGACAAGACTTTCACACGCTCCTGCCTTCTGATGTAAGAAGCTCCATCTGACCAGCAAGATGATTCATCTGTTCTAACTTGTTCCATTCATTTTGTTGCCAAGGTTGCAACTCCTGTTCTTTGCTATTAATTTCATCTGCCTCATCTGTGTATGAATTTTCTGCAAGAAACTGCTCCCAAAATGCATCATTAATGCCAGGAAGCTTAGGAATACCTTCCACAAGAACATCCATATTCTGATCAAGAGTAAGAGCCTCATTTTCTAAAGGACTTGTTGCATCCAACGCACCTGACAATGGATCAATATACTCTGCACACCCAGTCCCAGATCCCACAACACTTGCATTAGGAATGGCAGTGGAGATTCCAGGAATATTTCCTTGAACTCCAGTTGAATCAGCAATGCATTTATCTTGACCAGAAGTAGCAAAATTTGTTTCAGCATGGCAGGTCCCCAAACAAGACGGAGACTGGATTTCCGACATAACAGTAGTTGCATGACTGACAGGAAAACCCGAATCAATAGGTAAATATGATGGCTCAAAAGCAGTTGGAACCTCTGAAAGTGTCAGTCCTGTGGTGCGATTTGAAGTACTCCCAGTTCCTAAGACCCTGGAAGAAGGAATATTACCAATCAGCAACTGACCAGAGCTATTTATTGGTGTTTCCAGCTTAGGTGAAGAGTTCATCTTTAGGATCTGATGCAGCATTGCTTTTGCTGCTTCATTCATAGAAGAATGGAACTTCACAATCTGTCCATTAATTGAATTGTTTCCATTTTCACAAGCAGAAGTTTCTTCCTTCTCCCGGGGAAGTCTCCTCTTCTTACTGCCCCTACCAATGTGCCTATTACTATCATTCTGCTGCTGTACAAGCTGATTTAAGAAGCCTGGGCTTTGAATAGCTTTTGCAAGGAAAGCCAACATTTGCTGCTGCCGCTGTTCCATCCCCTGCACACGTTGTCCAACCGTCTGCAATTGGTGATCTGTAGATTGTTGCTGATGCCTCAACCTAACAAGCTCCTGCATAAGGACATTTTTGTCACACTTCAATCTTTCAACCTCTTCCTCAAGTCCAAATTTACCAACTTCAACGCAGGCAGCAACTGAGGAACTCTGCACTTGAGGTGCCTGATTACCATGTGAATTAACATGTTTCTTTCTAGATATACTCTTTAAGAGGTGTTTTTGCCCTCTTAAGAACCCCTCATTTGCAAATTCAAAGCGATCTGGATCAACCTTCCTAAAACCCTGCAAGGTCAAAATATAAACACAAAGGATCAATGTGAAAGCTAATAAATTTGATAGCGGATGGCAAGGACAAACCACACCAAGATACAACCTTTCTGTTGATTATAAATCAATCAAGAACCTATAATTCAAATGTTATAGTTAAATGACTCAAGTCCTTAAGCTTGTATTAGATTTTACAAAGTTTAGCATTTTCTTCAACCCTTACCATCTATGTTTAACAAATAGGATTATTGTTCCTCCAAAGACATTGCCTAATCACCTTTAGCTCAACGCAATCATATCAATCACTTTTTAAGCTAGTACATGAAGCCTTTGTGAGAAAAAACATTCATTCTCGTAGACATACTGATGTAGGACAAATAGAATTAGTATTAACTAGTAGCTAAAACTTACAAGATTAGGAAATATGGCTGAGATTAAGCTATTGGATTATCAAGTTTTAGGTTTGGATTTTAGCTTGGAATTCTAAAATTTTAGATTAGGTATAGTTGGGTTGTTAGGGTTTATTTGCTGAAAATTTTAGAATAGGATTTTAAGGTTTAATATGGATAGAATTTTAGTTTGATATGACCAGAATTTAGGGTTTTGGTTGCTAGAACTTTAAGTTAGAATGTAGTAAGGAACATTGACAACAGAGGGTAGAAAAACAAGAATTGCTCCTAGGGTCTAAAAATCACTCTTAGAACAAAGTATCACACCTTTTAGTTAAAAACTCAAAAGTTTGTAGAAAAAATTTAAGTTCTCTTCCTGTTAAAATGATGAGGACACATATTTAAAGAGAAGTTCTTAGAACTCTTATTCTAGTAGGAAAGGATTCATAACAAATTTAAATCCTATTCTAATAGAAATTTTGTAAGTTTTTAAGTCCTATATAAATAGAATAACATATCTTAAACTAGAATAACACAGTTATCTTACTACTACTTTTTATCTAATAAGGAATCCTAACATAATTTAAATTTCAATAATTGTTGTCTTTGCTGTCAACTCAATTATCATTTTACATTCCACCAAATTAAGGCTTGTGGTTGACTAAATTGTCCATTTTTATTTTTTCTATAGACGTAAACCTCTTTTGCATAACACGTGAACTCATATAATGGTGAAATGAAATGGGGAGGGAAAAGGAAAAGCTAACACAACTCACACGCCATGCTGACATGAATTGCAGAACAGCTTAAAGAACCACCAACAGACCCCCCATTACCCAAGGTTCCAATCTTGATTGGTACATGGGATGAGGAATGTTTCTACAGATTTCCAATTCTGATGATCCGCCCAAAAAAAAAAAAAAGGAATCATTGGCCAAAACAATTATATATGGTGAAAAATGAGTCATGGACCTGACTTGAGCATCATGAAGTGGAAACGAAAAGATTAGAAGGACGGGCTCAAACACTTACACCACAACATAGCCAAATGTGGTTTTGCAGGAAAAAGGAAAAACCAAATAACTAGGGATTAATGAGTATAACCAAACATCAGTCAAAGAAATTACACTATTTAACTGTCAACCTCCTCCAAGGAGTTCATAGACTTGGAGCCTGTTAACATCACTAGCTTACGCAGGCTCGCAACATGTAAATTATAAACCGACACAGGATGAATTTCTACAGCAGTTCTAAAATCTCAAAAGGGTACTCCATTTAGTTGTTGAAACCCAAATAAGTCCGTCCAATAATTTCAAACTCGCTTGATAAAAAAGTTTCCATTGACATAAAGAATCGCCTTCCTAATGACAACATCTGGTCTTCTACAAATGAAAGTAACAGCTTCCACAACCAAACCCGCAAATACCAGTAGAAAGCAGATCCCAAGCACAAGAAGTCAATGTCACAAAACGAACTCACCCCTATAATTTAGCATCTACAAGGTCGACCAATTAATCTAAAGAGAGAAAAGCCAAACAAAATGAAAGAATGAAATTAGAAAAAGGTGTACCCACATAAGTATTGAGTTGTCTGACAAAGCTAGAGAAGTTGTTGTGTTTGAAATACTTGGGCAAAAGGTGTTTCTGAAACTCAGGGACGTTCCAGACCACAAAGCTATTGCCGCTGTTGGTCCAAGAAACGACGGCGTTGGTGGAAGAGTCATCCACCATGTCGTAGGTTTTGCTGAGAAATGGAGGCACCACGTTGGCAGAAGAATCCATGACAGACAGACAAACAGAGATGGGTGTAAAGGATGGAGTATTTTTGGACTTTTAAGGGCTTTGTGATATATTCATTACAGACTGTATATGGATGTAGTAGGATTTGCCATCAGCTGCCACAGCAAATGGGAAGAGAAGAAACGAAAAGGGATGAGACGGTCGTTCTGGGTCAAGCTATAAATATACGTACATTATTGCAACGAGTAGTTTTAATTAAAAATTTGGGTGAATTACATTTAAAACTTAAAATTTTTAATTAAATTTTCTTTAAAAATAATAACAAAAAATGTAATAT
>JANKYE010000002.1:12300069-12312912 GCA_032467995.1 Erythroxylum dillonii | reverse complement strand
ACGCTATTGTCACGCCAATGTTGCAGAAAGGGTTATTAGTTTTTTTTTTTTGGAAGACATACTAATCTACTACAGTGCTGTGGAAGCCTACTTGCAACATTTGAGGGAAGTTTTAACCATCCTTAAGACTCATCACTTGGTCTATGCCGAAAATTTTGAAAGAATTATGATGCTTCCTTGGATTAGACGGCTACTACCAACGGTTTGTCAAAGACTATTGTAAGATAGTAGCCCCATTAACAAACCAACTAAAGAAGGATGCATTCAAGTGGAGTAAAAGCAACAATTGCAGTACAAATCTAAAGAAGGCTATGGTGCAACTACCAGTATTGGTTCTTCTTAATTTTGATGAACAATTTAGCATAATCAATCCATAGCTTTTTTCAGTCAAGCCTTAAAGGGGCGTGCTCTTCTGAATTCATTGGAGCTCATGGCCATAGGGTTGAGTGCAATTATGGTAGTAGTGGAAGGGCTACCAAAATCAACAGGGTTGAGTGCAATTATGGTGGTAGTGGACAAATTCAGTAAGTATGCCATTTTGTTGCTCTTAAACACCCCTTCATTGTTCCCTTGTTGCTGAATTATTTGTCCAACATATTTTCAAGCTTTACGGCTTCCCAAGATTTATTGTATTGGACAGAGATAAGGTTTTTGTAAGTAACTTTTGGAAGGAACTATTTTGCTTGCAGCAAATGCAGCTATGATGTAGTATTGCCTGCCACTCCCAAACCAATGGCCAAACTGAGGTGGTTAATTGTTGCCTCAAAACTTATCTATGTTGTTCTTTACAAACACAACCTCATACCTAGAGTAGGTAGTTGCCATGATGCTATTATTGGTATAACACTGGTTTCACACAGCTATCAAGCTCACTTGTTCTAAAATTGTGTATGGAATGGATCACCTCTTTTACTATAATACACAAATGGAGGCATATGTAACTCAAGTGTAGAAGACTAGTAGAGAGAATGCAACTTGATGCTTAAAGAGATCAAGGACCAACTAAGTGTGGCATAAGAACGAACGAAGAAGTAGGTAGACCAATATAGAAGGGATGTCCATGTCCAATTTGGTGATCTAGTTTATTGGAAAATTTGCCCTTAATGTGGCAGGTCTCTAACTAGGAGGTTGAATGAGAGGTTATCCCTTACCCAGTTGTCCAGAAATTGATCCAGTTGCCTACAAAATAGGACTGTCAAACTCAGCTATCATCCATATGGTCTTTCACGTGTCATATCTTAAGGCTGCTATTGGTACTAATACTCCTAGCTTAGAGATTCCTCCAGTGCTCTAAGCTGATTTGGAGTGAAAGGTTGAGCCCGAAGCTATTTTGGGGGTTCGTCCTGGTAGGACTTTAATAACCCCACTAAAGTACTAGTCAAATGGAAAGATTTGCCAGACTTTGAAGTATCATGGGATCCTATGACACCATCCAACAACAATTTGCAGCTTTCCACCTTGAGGACAAGGTGAAACTCATAGAGGGAGGTATTGATAGGCCTCCAGTTAAGCTTTTCTACTCAAGAAGGAAGAAAAAAAGTGGCTAAACAATTTACGTGAAAACAACTGCAGAAATTCTAAATTGTTGTATTTCACTCATATCAGTACATATATACAAGTATATATAGAAGTAGAGAGGGCTATTCTAGGAAACTAATATCTTTACATAACATCCTAATATCTGTACATAATATCTAATCTAATTTCCTAACTATTTAGGAGTCAATAATATCAAGGAAATATCCAATTGGATATTTTCCAACACTCCCCCGCAAGCCCTCAAGTTGGCTATGGATGACATTGTATATGTCATCCATAGCCAACTTGGTAACTAGAACATTGAATTGCCTCTTGTGTAATCCCTTTGTAAGAATGTCAGCTACCTATTGTGACGTTGGAATATATAGGGAACACAAATTAATCCTTCTTTAATCTTTTCCTTGATGAAGTGCTTGTCAACCTCAACATGTTTTGTTCTACCTTGAAAAATAGGGTTGTGAGCAATTGAAATTGCAGCTTTGTTGTCACAATACACTTTCATAAGAACTAGAATAGGAATCTGTAGTTCCTCCAATACCCTTTTAATCCATAGGACTTCACAAATTCCATGTGCCATTGTACGAAACTCAACTTCGACACTGCTTCTTGAAACACTTTGTTTCTTACTCCTCCAATTTACCAGGTTACCACAAACAAATGTGCAACAACCTGAAATTGATCTTGATAATAGCACTCCCTGCCCAATCAACATCAGTATAGACTTCTACTTGAAGGTTGTTCTGCTTATGAAACATTAAACCTTTCCTAAGTGTTCCTTTAGATATCTTAGTATCCTGTATACAACATCCAGATGTTCTTGTCCTGGTGAGTGCATAAATTGACTCACTAAGCTCACGGCAAAGGCTATATCAAGTCGGGTGTGTGACAGGTATATTGATCTCCCAACTAGTTGCTGGTATCTCTCCTTATTAATAACGTTTTCAGGTTGAATTGGTTTGAAATTTACACCAGTCTCAACAGGAGTGTCAGTTACCTTGCATCCTAGTAATCCGATCTCATTCAATAGGTCCAGAATATATTTACATTGGTTCACAAATATCCCATCCTTGGATCTAGTGAATTCCATTCCAAGGAAGTATTTTAGAGGTCCATGATCTTTGATCTCAAATTCTTTGGCTAATCTCTTCTTCAACTCTACTATTTCGGATACATCATCTCCTGTTATGATAATGTAGAACAATGTATGATCAGCTTGGCTTTGACAATAGCCGTTGCTCTTCACAACCCTTCCAAACCTGTCAAACCATGCTATAGGGGATTGTTTTAGTCCATAAAATGACTTCCTTAGCATGCACACCTTATTTCTCCTATAGGTATCCTCAAAACCTAGGGGTAAGCTCATAAAGACTTCTTCTTCTAGGCCTGAAATGCATTTTTTACATCTAGTTGATGTAAAGTCCACTCAAAATTTACAGCCAAGAATAGCAATACTTGAATTGTATTTACCTTTGCAACATGAGAAAATATCTCTTGGTAGTCAATACCATAGGTTTGAGTAAATCCCTTAGCAACTAATCTTGCCTTCAACCTTTCCACACTACCATCGGCCACATACTTAATAGTGCAAAGCCATTTGCAACCAACCAAAATTTTATCTCTAGGAGAGGTCACAAGTTCCCAAGTTTTATTCTTCTCAAGAGCATTTACTTCTTCCATAATAGCTAATCTCCAATTTGGATCTTGAAGTGCTTCCTGAATGTTTCTTAGCACAAACAGATTAGTGATTTTAGAGATAAATGATTTATGTGTGTGATAGTTTCCCATAAGCTAGATACTTTGATATGGGATGATTGGTGCAAGCCCGTTTCCCCTTTCTAAATGCTATGGGTAGGTAATTATTAGCAGAGAGATCAATACGAATACCACTTGTAATTTGTGGGTCAGTAGGTATAGGTTGATCATTACTAGACACAATAAGGGGTAAAGTAGCATAAGGGATACGTGAATTGTTCCCAGGTTCCTTCTCCAAGAGATTTGAGAGGCTGTGCATTGTAGGTTTTTCTCTACTTCTCAATTGAGTATTCCTCTTAGTATAAACACGAAGCTCAGTATTCCGTTCCTTAGGAGCAGACAGTAGTATTTCTCCCCATGTGGATGAATCGGAATTTCCTGGTATGGACAGATTAGAAGTAGTATCTTTGGCTTCATTATCAGAAATTATATTATGATCAATAATGACCGTGGGTAGTGGATTAGGAGTAATGGCCCAAAAATTCTCTGCTTCGTTAGAGTTCTCCCCCTGAAGAATTTTTTTTTATGTTCTAGGACAGTGACATCCATGGAGACAACAATTTTTTGAGTTAAAGGATTGTAGCACTTATAACCTTGTTGACTAGGATCATACCCAATGAAGACATATTTTTCAGCTCTTGGATCTAGTTTGGAGTTCCCCCTATTTGAGTTGTGAACATATGCAGTACACCTAAATACCCAAAGAGGAAGAGTAGAGTAAAGTCTATTTTCAGGAAAGCATTGTTTAAACATATCTAGGGTGTTTGCATAATGCAAAACACGGCTAGGCATTCGGTTAATTAAGTATGATGCAGTCAAAATAGCCTCACCCTGAAGGTATCTTGGCACATTCATTGTAAATATAATGGACCGAGCGACTTCTAGTAAATGTTTATTTTTCCTCTCGGCGATACCATTTTGTTGAGGAGTGTTAACGCTCGTAGATTGGTGAACAATGCCTTCAAACTCGAGAAATTTCCCAAGGACTTCATTAAAACACTCGGTACAATTGTCAGAATGAAGTATAGCAATGCATGTGTGAAATTGAGTTTCAACCATGGTATAGAAGTTTTGAAAGATTTGAGCAACTTCAGATTTTTCACGTGTTAAATAGACCCAACATAACCGAGTATGATCATCAATAAAAGTTACAAACCATTTTTTCTCGGTAAGTTTTAACACGAGATGAACCCCAAACATCACTATGAATTAAGTAAAATGGTTTGGATAGTTGATATGGTTTTGTAGGGTAAGAAATCTTATGACTTTTGGATAAAATGCACTACTCACAACGAAGTTTTGAACAATTCACAAACTTAAACAAATGAGGTAAAAGTCTTTTTAGGTAAGAGAAATTAGGATGTCCTAATCTATTATGCCAAAGCAAGATTTGTTCTTTAGCAGGGGCAGAATGAATTTTACTTAAGCGAAGAGCTTCTTTATTCTTCAAGTTATCATCAACTAAGTAGTATAGACCATCTATCAACTTAGCATTGCCAATCATCTTCCTTGAAGTTAGTTCCCAAAAAACACAATATGAGTCAAAAAAAAGGTAATGGTACAATTAGAGTCCTAGGTAGTTTGTTTACGGACAGCAGATTACAAGCTAGTTTTGGAACATGTAGGACAGATTTAAGGCAAATATTCGAGGATAGAGTTATTGAACCTTTACCAGCTATAGCAGAACATGATCCATTAGCTATACAGATTTTTTCATGACCAAAACAAGGGTCATAAGTATGAAATAAATTAGAAGAACTGGTCATATGGTCAGATGCTCCTGAATCAATGATCCGAGGAGTGGAATTATATGGAAAGGAACATGATAAAGCAGTAAAATCCCTACCAGTTTGTGCCACAGAGGCATTAGGAGCACTTGAGGATTCAGTTTTGGGTTTCAGAATCTTCATAATATAGTTAATCTGCTCTTGTGAGAACTGTCCAACATCCACCTCATGTGCTGATGGGTTTTTTCATGATTCATAGTGAGTTGAATCACTAGAGGAAGTTTTATTAAATTTCCCTTCATTTGATCCCTTCCAATTTGCTGGCTTTCCATGGAGTTTCCAGCATGTTTCACGGGTGTGCCGTGCTTTATTGCAATAGTCACACCAAACTCGTGACTTTTCCTCAGTCTTCCTAGTACGACCAGTAGTATTGCTAGCAACTAGTGCTGTGTCTTCAATAGTAGACATTGGATTTCGTTTTCCAAGCATCACAAACCGTCTGCTTTCTTCACGTCGGACTTCTGCAAAGACTTCTCCAATGGTAGGAAGTGGTTGTCTTCCAATAATCCTGCCTCTAACCTCATCAAACTCAACATTAAGTCCAATTAAGAACTTAAAAATTCTTTTATCCTCTACTATTTTTCGAAAATAGTTACAGTCATTAGGGGATTTGCATTCATAGTCATTAAACAAATCTAAGTCTTGCCACAAACGTTTCAGAGAATTAAAGTACTTAGTAACACTATCCTCACCTTGGTGGATCTCACCCAATTTGAGAGTTAGTTCATACACTTAGGGCTGGTTTCCCAAATCAGAATACATTTGATTCACGTTGTCACATAGCTCCTTAGCTGTGTGGTAACACATATAGTTGGAGCTAATATCTTCATAGAATTTACAGCCATGTTATCACCATAGAATTTTCAGCATCCCATATTCGGTGTGTAGGATCATCCGCCGTAGGTTCCTTTTTATCACTAGTCAAATATCCAATCTTGCCTCTCCCACGGATGTACATTCTCACTGATTGGGACCAGCGAAGAAAGTTCTCTGCATTTAGTCATATAGTAGTGATCTTAATGGAATGAGAATTTGAGGTAGTATTGTGTGTAGAAGGTGTTTGAACTAGGTTAGAGGATTCACCAATGTCAGACATGGTTGACATAGAGGGTTTTTTTTAATGTTCAGATATGGCTCTGATACCATGCAGAAATTCTAAACTGTTGTATTTCACTCGCTTTTCATCAGTACATAGATACAATTATCTATAGAAATAGAGAGGGCTATTCTAGGAAACTAATATCAATACATAATATCCTAATATCTGTTCATAATATCAGATCTGATTTCCTAACTATTTAGTAGTCAATAATATCGAGGAAATATCCAACTGGATATTTCCCAACAACTACAAGGCTGGAAATTAGAGGAAAAGCCCATCATTTCCTAGGATTGATATTGAAGGGCTGCTATCCATGGTTTGTTATCTCTACTTTATCAGTTGTCTGTTTTATTGCTGGTGGGATTTTAGAAGGCTGAGGTGGCATGGTTTTTAGGGCAGGATGTCAGGTCAGGGTATATTTGTTTGTATATTTGTTTGGCAGAGGGGAGTGAGTGAGCCAGGCATAATATACTAAGTAGAATGTGTGTGAGGAGAGTGGCACCTCTCGAATGTTGCCTGTGATTTCCCATCTTATCAATTTTCATCTCTAATGAAAGATCTGCTCTACAAGCAGCAGACCCTTCCTATTCCGTTTCTTCTTTTCCTCTGTCTCTTTCTCTTAAGTCCTACTTCTTCTTGTTCTTATTCTACCGTTCTATTGAGGGACCTTACACATAACTGACTGATTATATTTTTGTACCTCTTTTGCAGAGTAGTTCAAAACCAATCTGTCAGAATCTCTTGATGCTTGTTGGAGGTTTTGAGACGAAAACAGGGGAACAGGTTTGTCTTATAATGTCAGTTATAAATCATGACTGTTGAAGTTTTTGGTATTTTCTTTAGGAACTATTTAGTTCATCCAGGAGTTAGATTCCACGAGAAATGAAAGATCATTAAATATTCGAATTATGATCAATACAAACAAGTTTGAAACTCAAAAAAAGCACGAAATCATAAACTGACTACAATTTCTTTTGTTAATCTGGGATTCAAGAATGAAATATAGTACTTATTGAAAACCAGAATGAATTAGAATTCTTCTTGTCATCTTGGCCCTGTCCTCAAATTAATGGAAATTCAAAATGCACAGTGGCTGGCTTTCCGTGATGATGGGAAATATAGTGCTGCAGACTACGCAAAAATCACAAGTCAAAAGATTTCAAGAAATGTCTCAGAAAGTTCATGGAATCATTTTGAACTACAGCAAACAATGGAACGGAGGAGATATTTTGTTATTAAGTTGCTCCGTGGCGCTATTAGTGGTCTAGCTTTCATGCATGCTCATGACAGATTACACCAGAGTCTTGGCCCTTCTTCTGTTATTCTCAAGTATGATGGAAATGTTTATTCTAGCTTTCCTCTTGCTCTTGTGCATGTAGGATTATTTTATATATTCACTTATGTCTGATGTAATTCCATTTCATAAATGGCAGTACTGTAGTAGAGAGAGATGTTGCTTACTTAGTTCCTCGTCTTCGAGATCTAGCCTTTTCTGTTGACATAAGGTACTTATAGTTTCTGTCTGTGGAATGAATGTGTAGTGTAATATACTTGATTTACTATTGTCCCTTAAATATGCCATGTTGACTTAGGACTTGTGCTTTCCTCTGTGAATCTGAAACTATTCTACCTTGTGCGATGGGATTCTTTTCAAGTAAGTGCACTAAAGTCCGTCTTGACTAGGACATTTGGTGGATTCTACCCTTTTTTCCATTCTCTCTTGTGTGACACAATATTTGGCAGTAAATGTACGAATTCTCCCTCAATTGATCGACTGGATCAACTATTCCTTTCTTTCTCCTTTTCGTCATTCTTAGTTCCATCTGCTGTTTTGGGGGGTGGAAGTGTATATGCTCCAGTGGAGGGCAAAAGAAAGAGGATTTAATATTTTGTGTAAATTTAGTATAAGTTTTTAATTTTAATATAGATATATGAATTTTTTCCCCTACTAAAATTCATGTTTAAAAATTTTCGCCTATTACCTGTTGTCTCTGGCTTCACCCCTGGCTGTGATCCTTGTTGAAATGATAGCTGAATCTTCAGCTATCTGTGTATCAAACATAACTGGCGTACTTTCCTTGGGCCAAATTGCAGCAAAAACTTCATTAACTGATGGCAATTTCTCTTTTCTGAGAACCTGTCCCCCAACTTGATCAAATTCAGCTAGGAAGCTAAATATTCTCCCTCCATCCCTCCACAGATTTCCTGTAGTGTCTTAGCTTGATCGCTGCACTTCATCTTCATTCCCTGATAATGGTCAATGTGAAGTGAATAACCATTCATTGGATTATAGTATTAGCCTATTAGTCATTGAGAGTGAAACTTGCTTTCTAGTTGATATCCTTATCTTGATCTCAGTAAATAAGAGCTGCTTCTCACTCCATCGAATAGGTACACTATGTTTGTCTTAATAGGAGGTAGAAACGTATAATTCTTACTGACCTTAGGTTTCAGTACCAGAGCCAAGACATAATCATTAAATCCTCTTCATCTCAGGCATTTGACTTTGGATCACTAACTTCTGATCCTGTTGCATTCAGTTGGTTGATTTTTCCCTTTTCTGTAAGGAATATCTTCTCAACCTGCTACTGTAAACAATAGGCAGTATGCATTCTATGAAGTTCTGTGCTGAGCACATTCTGTCCTTACAAAAACGTGGTTCCTAGTGAATTTAATGGCATGATCTCAGAAATTTTCTGACATTTTTTGAAATAGACATTTTTAACCATTTGAGGTCATATTTGGGGCAGTTCTACTGTGAAACATTCAAGAAATTTTGATTGGTAATGAAGACTGGTAAAGGAAGAGCCTGAAACCATAAAGAAAGAATTGTTTTCTGTGTCTTATCTACTGCTAATACGTTTATGTAGTACATACACACAGAAAGCCTATGTTTGATAGGTCAATTCCCAATAATTTGGTCCCAGGGATTTGGAACAAGATTGTATAAGATTTCATGAACAAGGCAAATTTTGGAGACAGGGAAAAGTAATTTCAGAGATCTATAACATTGTTCGTGATGAATAACACAATGGTCAATACAGCAATGGCCTTTGTTTTTTCTTCCAATACTTTTCTTTCATTTTCATCTAGAAGGTTTTTACAATACTTTTCTTTCATTTTCATCTAGAAGGTTTTTGTTTCATTTCATCTTAAAGATTTTGTTTGTTTTGCTATTGATAATTTTTGTTCGTCTTGAATACTCTTGATTTTTTAAGGTTTGTTTTGATCTGCTTGTGAAGGTTCGAGAACTTGAGTGTTTCTCAAGAAAATTCTTTATAATAGATAAGAGTTTAGTGGTTCCAATTGTAGATGGGTTGTCTTCTTTTAGGTCTATGGATACTGTTTTCATAACTTTGCAAGGGAATTTCATTTTGATATTGATTCAAAAGGTGTTAAAAGTTTACTGGTGGAATTTTATTTTTGAGGGTATCAATTTGTTCAAAGAAATCAAATTATAAGGAAAGTTGAAACAAGCTTGAGATTTAACTCACGAAGTTCTATACGGATATAAGATTTAAGATTTTGTGTAACAAGTTGAATGATCTATGGCCAAACTTGATGGGGATGCTTGAGAAATTTATTCTTTTTATTTACCAAGTGATATATCGCATATATTGTAATAGTTTAGATATCTAATTAGTTTGTAGTGTCTTGTTATTATAAATAGATGGGTGAACATAGTTAATAATAAGGTATCTTATTGCTTCTTTTTTTTCCTACAATTATTTTGTTCAACTTGAGTACTTAATATAGCTGTGTCTGCAATGGACGTGCTGCTTAGGATTTCTCAGTTTGAAGAAGATCGTGGAACACTTTCTGAAGGGCTTTGGAGAAGGGCAACAGCTGCTGGCGCCCTCTCATCTATAGAGAAAAGATCGTTTGGTATTGCAGATGACATGTAATTTCTTAGAACCTGAATTTGTTTCATCATGAGGCTACCTAGTTTAGGACTCCTTGCGTCACTAAGCTTTCATTGCTTTCAACAGATATGAAGCAGGTCTTCTTTTTGCATACTTAGCTTTTGTACCATTTTGTGAGGCAGGCATCATGGATAGTCTTTCTTTGCAAGTAAGCAACAATGTGAAGCATCTATCCGTTAATTTTTTTCTGTTTTGATGTACTGATCCCTCTCATTTCATGTATGTAACAGCAGGAATTTGTGAGCTAAGGCATAAAGGGATAAATACTGATATAAGTAAATGTTTGCTATATAAGTCAGTGCTTAGAGATGGTAATCAGTTTTTGTCTGATTGCAGAGGCTTTTGGAAAGTACTTTCCGACTTGATCTTGAAGCTACAAGAGAGTAAGAGGCTTGTGCAATGTCTATAATTTTTCATGCATAAGATTTATTGGATGTGTAAAAGATCAGACTCCCTAATTTGGATTAAACTCAGGACATACTTAGTACATATTTATGGCAAGGATGGGCATCTTTTAGATGAATTTAGTGTGCCCTGTTGTACATACTCTAGAAGTTACAGTCTCATTTGATGTGGTTCAAGTCCATGAGATCTTCGGTGGCCAAGTTCAGCTTGAGAATTCTCATTTATCAAAGACAGCTACATGCCATCAATATTTATAGGGTACTGAGCATGAAATAAAAGTTATAAAAGATTCTGTCTGGTCGGAGTACACCTTTTTTAGACTGTCAGTTTTGAATCTGTTAATGTTCAGCAAATAAATTTTCAGTATTGCTTTGGTCAATAAAACAGCAGGTGTTTATTTAGCTCTTCGGTATCATGTAAAGACTTGATGTTAATTGATGAAACAGAAACTTGATACGGCTCTGGTAATTTTGTGGACTAGAAAAGATAAGTTTCTTTCCAAGATAATTTTTTAACTTCACAAAAAGTAATCTTGTTTGCCTGTCATTTGGTCTGTTGACATCCTTGTGTAATTTTCTTAATATTGAGCAGGTATTGTTTAGCTGATGATCGCCTGGAAGAAGCTGTGAAGTTTCTTGACCTTGGTGATAAGGCTGGTTGGCAACTGCTGCAGGTTGAATTGATTTTTCAAACGCAGTGATTATTATTCTTTTCTCAGGCCACTTTGCATTGCCGCAATCTAAACTATGACTGGATTGGAATAGCAGCACAGATATTATACATCTTCTTGCTCTAACATCATCAGCTGTTGCTTGTATGAACTTGTTAAATTCTTGGGCACTCCTTGTTCTAAAGAGTCATTTTTCACAGAAACTCTCTATGTTTTAGTTAATGTTGGAGTCCCTGTAGTTTCAAGTTTTTCCCAAATCAATCCCTAATGTTAATTAGAAAATCGAGCCTAGTGGTGATTGGTGAAGATTGGATGCAAGTACTTATATGATTAAAACAAAGTTGATATCACATATTTAGAAATGATGGGAACCAGTAGTGAGCGTATGAGTTTTGTCTTGGGAAATTTCTTCCCTAGTTGAATATGTCCCGTGTGCACTATAGCTTTAATATTTGGGCGAAACACTTTCGAACATCTTTTTAGCCAGTTAGTTCTTACCAACTTTATTTCTTTTCCTTTTGGCTAATCAAGGGATACTTCTGTGTTGCAGGCAATGCTAAATCCTGACTTCCGTAAGAGACCAACTGCGGAAGCTATACTAAACCATCCGTTCATAACTGGTGCGGTTCGTTGAGTTATCCACTTATTCGCTATGAACTATATATTATAGGGAAAACTCGGCCATAAATCTTAGTATTTGTTTTCTTTGTATTCCGGATTCTCTTGTGAGAGAGCTGCAATAGCTTGCTTGTTACAGATTAGGCATAAATATGTAGGAAATTTCTTACTTTCCTTTTCCTTTCCAAAGAACAGCTTGATGTACTGTTGGTGTGACTGTGATGTCCTGAACTTATGACAAGTTCTTTAACGCATCGCATCTTAGAGAGAGTTATACCCTATTAGCAAATTTTGTTTATAGTTGAGCAAATTCTATTAATGGTTAAAAATGTGCCGTCACCTTTTTTGGGATGTATAATTTAAACTCCTAAAAGTAGGACAACAGTGCAATATTTCATTCATTGCAAACAAGAAGGATAAGCAGCCGGGCCCTAGGCTGGTGTCTTATTTGAGGTAAATGGTAAATGCCTCCCAACTGGGGGCAGATCGAACCGGACTTTTTTTTCCGAAAAAAGATAACCGGAGCTTTCTTTGGTAGCAACCGACTAATTACCCCATAGAGATCCTCTGTATCTATCTATATGAATCAGAAAGAATGTAGTACAAATGGTACTTCCAACTTGTAACGAGCAAAGTAAATAGTCGACTCCATTTATATGACTAATTTCCAGTATTTGATGCAACAGGGTTTTCTACTTTTAATTCATCCAACACATACTTTGGTAAATGCCTGCTACATTAAGGACACACGCGTACATACACATTTATGTATCTGTATGTATTATCATCCAAAACATATATTAGGTGCAGTTGGTTCACATAGGGGAATAGTAATAAGAATGAGATCGAATGTAACAAAAAATGAGAATAGATATTAGCATTATAATTATGATGGTTAATTAAGAGGAATGAATGATTATCATTACTATTTATAGTGGTTAATTCGTACAAAAATTAAAAAATAAAAATTTATCATATTTTAATTAGTTAATTAATAATATTTTAAATAATTAATATATTGTAATTAATTAATTATAATATTTTAAT
>JANKYE010000002.1:12259584-12271443 GCA_032467995.1 Erythroxylum dillonii | reverse complement strand
TTGCTAGAGGCCGCTTATGACTTATGGGCCTTGAAGTGTGATCAAGCTCATTGCCAACATCAAATGAGCCTACAGGGCCGCACACAAAGAGTGATGTGATATGGGTTTATTCTCTTAAACCTAATCTATTAGGCATTGAATAAATATATGTGTGGATATATTTATTGGACTAGATTGAATTAAGTTGTCGGCCTTTTATTATATGAGATATAATGGGCCGAAACTTATTAAGCTTCAATGGGATTAGGTTTTCTTTATAAATAGAAAAACTTAGGTCTCATTAGAGGTAAGTGATACTATTGATTCACAAAATCCTAGCCATCATCCGAGAGGAAAATCGTGCGGCATTCGGAAAGAGTTTCAGGACGTACTAGCACACCATAGCCGCAGCCCGAATTGTGCATACTCTTGTGGATACCGGTAGAGGACATTCGTGTATTGCAGTATCTTGGAAGCCGAAAAAAAACAACCAATCCACGGCATAAAGGTATTTTCGTACGTCCTGAGTATTTTCAATTATACTTCACATTATTGTATGGTCTTTTCCGCAGTATATTTTGAATATTCGGGCCATACGCAATCCAACACCAACTGGGTAATTACATGTTCCAATTTGGTGCCTACGGCTACTAGGAGCTGTAAAGGTAAAAAAGAAAAGGCAACAATTCTGAAATTTTAATATACTCTCTTTTAAATCCAATTACCTAATGCATTCGATAAACATCAGGATATTGAATCCTTAGCTCCAAACTCTAAGCTTAGTAAGATCAGCAAATTTTACTATATATTGCATAAACATACCCAAAGAGAAATAGAAATCGTTACAAAATTAAATTTAAACACACTTTTACTACAGCAGCAGCAACTTCAACCAGGAAAAATGAATAATAATATGGTTGAGCACTTGGAAGCGAACGACTCAAGGGCAATGAATGAGATGTAGAAATATGCATGCCAACCTGCATAACAACATAGAATCATGGCATAGTTCTAAAGAGTCTATGACTTGGATTTGGAAGTTTACGCAGCACGGAAACGAAATAAACAACACAATTCCAAAACTTAGAATTGCAGAAACTGATCTCGAGAGAATCAAGTTTTATTGAATGATAATATCGAATAGAAGTCCCCTATAAATATCACCAAAATCAAGTATTTATAGTCCTAAACATGTCCTAAAAATTAGGAAATAAAATAGCTATTCTACTAACTCAAGAGTCCAAAACAAAATAGAAATCTAAGATAAAAATAAAATCGGGCTGCACATTATTGCAACACCGCTGACAAAAAACTCTGTTATTTTGATGCCCATCATCAACCTCCACTTGCAAAGAAGTCGATCTCAATTTATAGTCGGCATAACCCATCATGTAAATATGGTGAAAGATCCGCAGCATTAAATGTAGAAGAAATGTTACCCATCCATGATGATAGCTCAACAACATAGATGATGTCATTAATTTCATTTTAATCTTAAATGGACCATATTTCTTCTGCTGAAGCTTATGACTACCCTAACAATTCTATTCTTACTCAAGAACACCATGACTTCATCTCCAACATCAAACAATTGCACTCTCCTTCGTAGATCAACATAGGCTTTCTACCTTGCATTTGCTTTCCCAACTTTTTCCTTCACCTCCACTTGAATTTCTTAAGCCTCTTTAGGTAACTTCTTAGCACAAAAAAGAAATTTAGAAGATTTGCCAATTTCACAAGATCAAGAGCATGATTTGGTACCTTAGTATAAATAACTGAAAATGGAGAACGACCAAGGCCACTATGAACAATATTGTTGTGCGCAAATTTAACTTGTGCAATCAGAAAATCCTAACTCTTTAGCTTGTCATGACATATACTTCTTACCAAATTTCCCAAAGTTCAATTTATGACCTCTGTCTGGCCATTGGTTTGTGAGTGAACTGTGCTACCAAATTGAAGAGTAGAATCAAATAATCCCCACAAAGTCCTCCAAAAGTGACTCAAAAACTTAGTGTCACGATCAGAAGTAATTGATTTAGGAACACTATGAAGTCTCACCACTTCTCTTAAAAAGAGCTTTGCAATTGCAATAACATTTGCTGTCTTTTTACAAGGTAGAAAATTTGTCATTTTTTAAAATCGATCAACCACTACAAAGATAGAATCCATACCTCTTTATGTTCTTGACAATCCTAACACAAAGTCCATAGAGAAATCTTCCTAAATAGCATTAGGAATCAAAATGGCATGTACAAACCAGCATTAGAAGTATGTCCCCTGTAAGTTAGGTAAGTTGTACACCTTTCTACAATGGAACAATATCCTTTCTCATCTTTGGCCAATAGAACCTCTTCCTTACTTCTTCAAAAGTTTTGTCTCTGCCAAGATGACCAGCTAAGCCTCCACCATGTAATTCTCTATTCACCTTCTCACTAAGTGACATCCTTGGAAGACAAAGTTGGTTTCCTTTCATCAAAAATCCATCCTGCACATAAAAATCATCATGGTTTTTTTTTCTAAGTGCAAATTCCATATTTCCTTGAAGTCTCCATCATCCATGTACAATTCTTTTAAATATTCAAGACACTCCAATTCCATACTCAAGGTTTTAATCATGGCAACTCTTCTACTTAGCGCGTCAGCCACAATATTTTTATTTCCAAATTTATGAACCAATTTGTATGAAAATTTATCAACAAAAGCTGACCACCTAACATGCATCTTCGTTCTCAATTGCTTTTGACTTCCCAAATACTTCAAGGTTTGATGGTTTATGTATAAAATAATTTCTTTCCCAATCAAATAATGTTCCCAAATCTTCAAAGCTCTCACAATAGCATAAAATTCTTTATCATATGTAGCTCATTTTTGTCTTGCATCATACAACTTGTCACTGAAGAAAGCAATTGGCCTCTTTTCTTGAGACGATACAGCTCCTATCCCAACTCTACTAGCATAACATTCCACTTCAAATAATTTATCAAAATCGGGCAAAACTAAAACAGGTGATGTGCACAACTTCTCTTTGATAAGTGTAAAACTTTGCTCTTGTTCTTCTCACCATTTGAGTCTTCCCTTCTATAAGCACTCAGTAATAGGAGCCACAATGCTGCTGAAATTTTTGATAAAGCGCCTATAAAATGTTACAAGTCCATGGAAGCTTCTTACATCCCCAACATTTTTAGGTATATGTCATTCCCCAATAGCCCTTATCTTCTCATCATCAACTTTCATTGTTGGACCCCAAACTTTTCTTGGAAATTAGAACTTTTTACATGAAATTAAATGAGGAAATATAGTATGATTTCTTGAAATAAATGAAGCATTTGATGAAATAAAAGAACAAAAGAAAAGGAAGAAGAGAGAAGGAGAAGAGTTATCGTGAGGGAGAAGAGAAGAAGAAGAAGAACATCGTGGAAAGCTAGGGGAAAAGGGAGATTTTTGTGGAAAAGAAGAAGAAATCAAAGGTTTCAAGGGAATTTGAGTGAGGCATTGGAGAAATTGAGGTTTTGAACAAGTTTCATACATGGATATGAGGTGGGTACCATGGTTATAATTTGAATTATAAGCCAATTATGTGTTTTCAAAAAATCAAGAAAGAAAGTATTTTCGAATTTTATTGTTTCCGAATGATTTTGAAAATTTTCTGAAATTCATTATTTATGAATGAATTGATAATTTATGAAAATTTTTGCATTCCTTATTGTGAATGATTGCGCATTTTTACTATGTTAAATTGTGACACTATGAATGAATTTGTGTTTGCTTATGACATGATTATAAGAATTTAGTTTGTGAAAGATGCCTCCGAGCAGTTTGATCTTCATGTGTGAAATGTGTTATGTGGGTTTGGTTAGGTCCCATAAGAGGGTCAAGTGCACTTGTCTAGGCTTCGCTCGCCTGCCCGCTAGCGGCATTGGAGTTCCTTTTAAGGACTCTCATAAGTTCAGGGCTACACTGGACCGCTACGCGGGAAGATGTAGTACGTTCTGTTCACGGCTACACAGGACCGCTATGCGGGACTGTGTAGTACGTTCTGTTTCCTTGACTGACTCAAACCATTTCTGATGTGTTATGTGTTTAAACATATGTGATGCATTCATGTTCTTAAATTGTTCATGACTTCTTTGATAAATTGAGAGATTTTGAAAATTAAACAATTGATGGATTTTCTAATGTGAAATTTTTATAAAAATGGCAAAAGTTTTTGAAAAATAATTTTTGCTTATTTTTCGATTTATAACCTTGATATCCACGAGCTGTAAAGCTCACCCCCTTTCATCCCCATCTCCAGGTCATCAGGATTGGAGATCGGATGAAAGAAAGACAAGACACTCGTCCGTCATGTTAGTGATTGTATTTTTGTTTAAATTAGATTATTGTAAATATGAGGGCTTAGGCTTATGTTGTGTATTTTGGAGATTTTTGTATCTTTGTATTTTAGTTTATGATTGATGATGTATTCGTGGCTTGAAAATGCCACTTTTGGTTGGTGATGTATTTCTTTTGGAGTATGTAAATATATTATGGATGTGTTTATATATTAGAAAAGTTAATTATGGTTTTGTATATAAATTGCATATGATTATGAATGAGATTGGTTGTGTTTGTTTATGCTGGGATTCCAAACAGGAGGTCCGATGATACTGGTATTTGAGAATTATTGAAGTGCTTTTTGTGTATGAATTGTGTATTTATGAATATGTGTATTAAGTGTCTTTTGGCAAAAAGAAAAGAATAATAAGATTTTGATTTTTGATGAGTTTTGATTGATGTGGAAGAGTTAAGTGTATTGTTTTGAATAAAGATGAATAAGAATTGAGATTTGATTGTGGATGGATTACAAATGGGAATTTGAATTGCTTTGTATGAGATTGAATAAAGTTGAATAAAATGAAGAAAAAGAAGAAAAAAATTAGACGTAATTGAATTAGAAGAATTAAATGGATTGAGGAATTGGAAATGATGAATTTCAAATCGGATGTTGAATTGTTTGAATGTTATTGAATGAAAAAGAAAAAAAATTATACCGTTTTTGGATTAGTTTAGACCGAGTGTGTCTTAGGGTTTCCAACGCGATGTTTTTCTAAAGCACGTTTTCAGATGTCGTACTTTGAATCAAGTTTGATTGTTTTTGTTTTGGTTGCTTTGTTACGGGCTTTTGTAAATCCGTTCTTTTGTTATTCGTTTCGCTTAGGTTCCTTTTGTTTTCACTTCCGCTTAACGATTTGTGTTTCGCGTTTTCGTTTCCGTAAACGCGTTTGATTTTGTTTCGCCATTTTGTTTTCGTTTTCGTTTTTTGTTTTTCCCGGTTGGGGTCCGTTTTCAAAATCGAGTCCTAACATTGATGGTATCAAAGCAAGAAAGTGAAGTGAAGAGTATAAGTGGTCTGGTTTACCAAGAGGGTTGGATTCCGAAAACAGGATCCAACATTCACACCATCTTTCCCTACAACAAAACCGAGGAACAACAAACTTTTAGCCTGAAAATACACTTCTTTAAGTTGACATATAATTTATTTTCCCTCAATACTTCAAACACACTGCTCAAGTGATCAAAGTGCTCTTCTTTTAACCTGCTGTAAATAAGGATGTCATCAAAATATACCACCACAAACCTTGCCTGTAAAAGGCCTAAGAACTTGATTCATTAACCTCATGAAAGTGCTAGTTGCATTAGTTAACCCAAAAGGCATCACCAACCACTCAAATAATCCATCTCTAGTTTTGAAAACAGTCTTCCACTCATCTCCCGGCCTAATTCGAATTTGGTGATAGCCACTTCTAAGATCAATTTTAGAAAAAATTTACCAGCCCATTAAACTGATCCAACATATCATCCAACCTCGGTATAGGAAATTTATACCCAATAGTAATTTTATTGATCGCTCAACTATCCACACACATCCTCTAACTACCATCTTTCTTAGGCATTAGTAAATCAGGAACAACACATGGACTTAGGCTCTCTTTAATATACCCTTTTCTAATCAACTCCTCTACTTTCTCCCTCAAAATCTTATTCTCCTTTGGACTCATTCGGTAATGAGGTAGGCTAGGCAAACTAGCCCCAGGAACTAAGTCAATTTGGTGTTGCATAACTCTCATAGGAGGTAATTCATTGGATAATTCATCAGGCATTACCTCTGCAAATTCCTCTATAATGGGTTGTACCTCTAAGGGAATTTTGCTTTTTTCCTTCTCACTCTCTTCTTCCCCTTTTACTATCAATAAGTGCACCTCCCTTGTTTCTTTCATTTCATTCTCAAAGCTTCCCTTGTTATTCTCTACTTCTAGCAACAGCTTCTTTCCCTCATTTGGCTTTGATGTCTTTTTCCCACCTATAGGTACCAATTTATACCTTACTCCATCTTTAGAAAATTGATACATATTCTCCCCACCAGAGTGAGTATCATGGTCTTCCTAACAAAATTTGGCATGCATCATATCTGCAACATCACAATAATGTTCATCTGAGTATTTACCGATAGAGCATGGTATCTTACATCTTTCTGTGACGCGAATATCACCCACATTTGTGATCCATGCAATATTGTAAGGGTTCGGAAAGGGTTCGGTTGGTAGCTTCAATTTTTGTACTGTTGATTTGTTGATGATGTTCTCTTGACTTCCTTCCTCAATGATTATTTCACAAAGATGACCTTCTACCATGCATCTAGTGCGAAACAATTTATGTCTTTGCAAATTTTCATGTTCTTTCCTGGAAATCATCAACCTCCTAATGACACCCACAAAAGCATCTTCTTCATACAAGTTATCATCTTCATCTTCATCTCCATCAGGTCCGCATTCTTCCTCCTCATATGCTTCTTCAGTTTGCTCTACTATATTAACAAATTTTCTTCTTGAACAGTCATTAAAACGATGACCAGGTTCTTCACATTTCAAACACTTGGAAGGAGCAGGTTTTGCGTAAAGGTTTGTACTTTTAGGAATCCAGGTAGTTTGCTTGCTTGAATTTCCACTACTATAATTATTTCCCTTCATGCCGGTACCTCGCGTATGAGTGGAGTTTATAACTTCCTTTCCCTTTTCACTCATAAGCCTTTCGTTGTTCCATGTTTTTCTATTCTCTCTTGATTTTTTTATTAATCAACATCTCAACTCTTATAGCTAAATTCCTTGCATCATGAACATTCAAAGCCATTTGGATACCAATCTTTTCTCTAATTGTTGGTTACAAGCCTATCAAGTATCTAGCAGTTTGTTGTGGTTCGCTTTCTACCAAATTATTGCGAGTTGCCAATCTAAAAAATTATGTTGTATATTCATGGATGCTCTTTCTCCCCTGTACGTGGTTTTCATAAGCATCGAACAAATACTTCTCATAATCCAGAGGTAAGAATCTCTTTTCCCAAGAAGACACAAGAGCTCACCCTTCTCTTCTCTTATTGTCTTTCAATTGAGTCCACCATACTAAAGCTCCTCCCTTTAGCCTATAAGCAACCAATTTTTCCTTCGTCTCTTCTGGAATTTCTATGTAGTCAAAGAACCCATCTAAGTCTTCTAACCAATCTAGGAAGCCCTTTATATCAAGGTCACCATTAAAGGATGGAATATCTACCTTTAATTTGAATTCATGGTCACCTCCTCTTTGCCAACGACGATCCTCTCCTTGTATAATTTCTTTGTCATCACTAGAGTCATCAGTTCTCATGGCAAGCGTTGCAATTTGAGGTCGTTGTGCAAGGGCAACTTCCCTGGCAGCTTCATCCCCAATTCTTTGGTTATTGTCACCTTGTAACAAAGTTTGCAACTGCCCACTGATTGTAGTCAATTGTTGTTTGATATTGCGAATAGACGTCTCGTGTTCTTCGACCTTTCTCCAAATAGCGGGTAATCCCTAATCGTTGTCATTAGGATTATTGGCCATTGTCAGATTGAACAAACTTCGTGAGATTCAAGACTCTGATACCACCTGACGCAACACGAAAACGAAATAAGCAACACAACTCCAAAATCCAAAATTGCAAAAACGGATCTCGAGAGAATCAAATTTTATTAAGTGAAAATATAGAATAAAAGTCCTCTATAAACATCACTAAACTCAAGTATTTATATGCCTAAACATGTCCTAAAAATTAGGAAATAAAATATCTATTCTACCAACTCAAGAGTCCTCAACAAAATAGAAATATAAGACAAAAACAAAATTTGGGCTTCACATTACTACAGCACCTCTGGCAAAGAACTATGCTATTTTGATGCCCCATCAGAATTGACATTGAGAAATTGATATAAGAAAGAGAACAATGTTAAGAATGTGAGTGCCCTCCACCGCTTCAAATCAAAGAAAAACCTTTTGTATACGGTTTATTATTTGGAAGGTTTAGCGAGAAAAGGGCTTTTGCTTACTAATCCTAAAACATATATTTTGTCAATATTGTCTCCAATTACTAGCGAAACGAATAAAAGCATGCATACAACTGTTGTGAAACTGGGTCGAGATCTGATCCCGATTGCTATACGAAATTTTTTGCAACTTTTGATTTTCGGATAAACAAAATCTCTTTAATTCTATAAAATGATTAACACAAATCATAATAAAGCAGAAACTTAATTCGTACCTTATTCTGAAGCTTGATTTTTGTCTTGTCATATCTCTCAAACCGTTCCCAAAACCGATCTGTTTCAACCACTATTGCAGCACAAATGTTCGACCTTTACAGTGTCTACAGAATAAATTGAGAAAACTCTGTAACTCTTACAGAGTAGGTTAAGCAAAAAGTCTTAGCTCCGTAAAGCTTAAGCATATTTATAATAAATTTTGGACGTTTTAGTAATTTAATTGAAATTAAATTCTAATTTAAATTAAACTTTAATTAGAATTACAAATAATTCTTATTAAATACCAATTATGCCCAAATAAGATTCAATATCTCATATTGATCTTTATTTATTAAATATATCATATTTAATCATAAAATTTCTCAAATTTTATAATCAAGTCTAACTTTATTTAATTAACTTTGCTCTCTTCAACTCAACCTATATGTGAAACCCCTTAGGTTCTCAAATATGTTGAAAATGATTATAAATTCTAATCATAATTAGAATTAGATAAACTAAAAATTCTTTTAATTTTATCTTTAATTCTCTAATTAAACGATTTATAATCATAGAATAAAATTGGCATCTAGCAACACATCATGACCACCCAAATATTTAGGAATGTCAAAGTGGTTTTGACTAACCTTTCTATGTATGATTTTTCTGTATAATTTAATCATTTCATCATACAACATGTTCTGATTAGATATAAAACATGGAATTAATGTCTACCCTATTTTGAGTCTAATCATATTAGTTCTCCGTCATTAGTTATTGATTTAATTAATAACATTTGTAAACTATTTACAAAACGTCTTCTACCTTAGCCAAGAATTTCCTAAATCAATACTAATCAAGAACAATGGAACATTCTCCCTAATTACTTTAGGGTGATGAATCCTATCGTGATCATACAACTATCTCCATATAATTCATGCTACATCCAATAACTACCGATTGAACAACCAATGATTAATAGGTCATATATAGTATCAAAGTGTAGCAATCCCTATACAAGATAACTTTAGTAATCTCAAGTTAAATGATCATTTATACAATCATCATAATGAGAATTCCATAAACATAAGTAATGTTCCAAATAGACTTCTCATATCAGGTCTATTCAATGAATTTGTTCTCTAACAATCACCTACATGTTTGTTTAAGTATCTCTATACTTTATCTTATGAGATCGACTACTTCTTTCATAAGGAAAAATAAAATATGTGCTAGTCTTTTTATATTCTATTAATGTTCAATCTTAATAGAACAATGACTAGGAACATTTAGGAATAATGCATAAATGCAATATGAATCTCACAATTATAATCTCATTATAATTTCATTTGCAATGTACAATTATCCCATGGATTTTATCATATACATCTAAAAAATATTTACAAGATAAAGAATACATTTAAATAATTTTGTCACTAAACTATAACTAAAGCGATTGGCTACAGGGCATAAATCAACAACAGCACCTGGAAGAACGAAACCTGAAGATACACAAAGAAAAAAGGAGCAAAATGATTTTAGGAGATTCAACAAATCTGATTAACTTACCGTAAACGTTCACCAACCAGAGAATAATAAAAAATAACCAGAGAGACCAACTGCAATTTCAGTGAAGTGAAGTCAAAGACTAGTAGGCTCCTCCAAGAAAGAAGACATCAGAAAGCATATTTTTCAACTCCTGGTTTACCTACAATCAAGGCATTAGAATGCAGCTAACCTTATTCCTACAACTTTCTTAAAATCGGCTTCAAGGGCACGCAACATATACCTGTGGAAGTCAAACTTGGGATTTCCCCTGCAATGAGTCTGTAAAAGAAAAATAAAAGTTAGTATTGCATGTTGAATTGAAACAAGACACCACTCAGTTCCTGAAAAGGAAAACATGCATTAGAGTTGAAAGAGCATACCATGATGAATCCCAGTCGTAGAGTGGTGTAGTCGGATTTGGTTACGGATTCATAAAACTGCTTGAGAAAAGTTGCTGAGAAAAGTAAATTAAATATAGCATGTGATGTGACTTGTTTAGGACTAAAATTATCGTCTCCAAAACTAAAGGCAGGATTTATGAAGTCATTGATAGAAACATAAGTAAATTTGCAAATGATCATGCGGTGGAAGCTATTGTTAGTTTTATTACACAAGTAAACTTGCAAATGATCATGTGGTGGAAGCTATTGTTAGTTTTATTACACAAGTAAACTTGCAAATGATTGTAAGAAAATTTACCGCCCAACCCAGAATGTAAGAATTCTTTCCCAATCCCATGAAACGCTTCTTGATGAAATCATGATCTTGGACTTGTGTAAATTTTCTACTTTTACCTGTCAAATAGCATAGCATTAATGACTACCTATAAGTATCTCAGCCCAAAAAACTTTGGTAATGTAATACTAATTCTACCTGATACGAGGATTTAACAAAAATATTACTATTAATGTAATACTAATTCTACCTAATACGAGGATTTAACAAAAATATTACCGTCTTCCAACTCATCTTCCTTGGAGTCCTCCCAACGCTTCCCAAGCTTTATCTGGATGAAGAGAAAGGTAAGTATCTTAGATGATTTCAACGTCAGGATCCTCCCAATTCTACACCTAAAAATGAAGAAAGAACAGAAACAAAAACCAGACTTACCTTTGCAGTTCCGAAAAGAATAGTTAGAGCACAAATGGTGACATGAGTACGGGCTAGGACGAAGATAAATATGTGAAAATGATGCACTGCAGTTGTAGATAAAATTGGAACTTTTCCCTACAGACCAGACCATATACATTAAACCACAGAAAACCATTTTAAGTTAGCTTTCGGGGACGATTTCTAAGTTTGTCGCCAAAAGTTCAGCTATTTGCGACGTTTTACCGAATTGACAGTAAATGAATGTCTTTTTTGACGATTTATGTGTATATTTATGTGACATAAATCGTCACAAAAGATGAAATATTTTGCGAAGTTTTAACAATTTCGTCGCCAAATTTGGAGCATTTGGTGACAATTCCCGTGATCGCCGCTAAAAGTTAAACTTTTGCATGTGCCTAATAATCCTAAGGTAATTATACTTGACATTTATATAATTTTTTATAATTTTTCATTTGCCTTCTTTATAAATTTGTTTAAATAGCTAATAAATTCAAACTATATAAATTTGTTTAAATCTATAGATTTATACACAAATGATTCTTTAATGATGTCTAGTGTACATGTTACAAAAAGATAAACATACCTAAAATTTTAATATTAATAAGATCAAAATATAATAAATTTAAGTTAATTAATATTCTTAATCATA
>JANKYE010000002.1:12228983-12243230 GCA_032467995.1 Erythroxylum dillonii | reverse complement strand
CCTTTATCGTGGGATACTCGTCGGAGCGACCTCCGGGTTTCCCGTTGTGTACCCTACGGTGAGGGGGCGCTACACTTCTAACAACTTTTTTAGGCATAAATCCACTTTCTTTATACATTAATTCCAGTCCAATACATCCACATAAGGCCCTATACTCCACGGTTTCCATATACCAAAAACAAAACAGAAAAACTTCCAAGTTCATGCAACATTTTCCAGCACATATCTTCATTAATATCATACACATTTCATTCCAATTCAAGCATCATTCTTATATCAGTTGACATGCTACAAAACTTAGATTGTTACTTACCTATTAGGCTTCCCATTTAACACAAAATTCCAGATTAAACAATCATCCCAAGCAAGCAAAAATCAACGCAATTCTAAGGTGAAACTGAGCAGTTTTTCTTTTTTTTTAAGGACAGCAAGGTGAAGAAAACTTTGAACAGATTTCTTGGCTATTTAGTGTAGGGCTTAGGTGTGGTTTTTGTGCAGAACTTTAGCTAGGGTTAAGACCAAAATACAGAGAAAATTTGAAGCAATTTCGATGGAGAAAAGTGAGAGAATCAGCAGAAACATTGTTGCTGGAATTTGGTCCATCATCATGCTAGGTGTCAACTTCTAAACTCACCATATTGGTTAAGGCATGTAATACATTTGGCTAATTAATCAGCTACCACTAATCCACATATTAGGTTGCCATTTGTCCCCTGCGAAATCAGTCCACAAGTCATTCCAAGATTTGTCCACATGTCACATAATAATTGGTCCAATTGTCATTTAATTACTAGTCCAATTGTCACACATTTAACTATGCCAAATGTCACTCAATTTTAGGCTTAATCATCCTAATTTTCATATATCAATTTTTCTTACCGCTTGGCATTTTTTTCTAAACCAAATGTACATTTAATTCATTAATCTCTCAATCAATAACATTTGATTCCAATTTACTAATAGAAATCTAATAACACCAAAATTCAAGACATATTAATTCATAATTTACATCATGTTCACTTAACTTCTTTCATACCTCGGGATAGGTCAATTGAGTGCATATGCTATGTTTGTAATGTGTACAAATATCAATTCGTGTATGAATGCCAATGTTATGTATGTATATGCAATAATTAATTTAGGGTTAAACCTTAAGCATATATCGGAAAATAGGATATCACAAATTTGATACCGGTCTAATATAGGTTGAACCTTTTAAACCTTAAACATCTTGTTTTATTGGTCTATTTTTTAAAACACTAATTTTGTCTATACTTTTTATTTTATTAAAATTTGAATAATTTATTAAAAATTAGAACAAACAACTAAAACTAATGTTATGAATACCGTATCGGGTTCGGTACCGGATTGAGCTTTAGAACGGAACTGTACCGGTACCGGTTGGTACCGGGTACCGTTTCGGGGAATTTTTTTAAATTATGAAATAGTCCCTAAAATTTTTAAAAATTGCAAAATAGTCCATATTAGTATATTATACAGTTGTACTGTATATTTTACTAGTTTGCTGTTTACATCAACCATGTTTTCAAAAATAATAATAATAAATAATAAGGACAATTAATATGAAATAATAATAATTTGTAAATATTTTACATATAAATAATATTTTACAATTTTCAATTTTATCAATTTCTAACAATTTCCAATTTCCAACTATCACAAACATACATCAACAAGTTCCATTTCCAACAAGTTCCAATTTCCCACAATCACAAGACATATATTTATAATTTCCATTTTTATCAATTTCTAATTCCACACAATCACAAAACATACATTAACAACTTCCTTTTTTTTTATATCAATTTCTAACAATTTCCAATTTCCAACTATCATAAAACATTATCAAATTGTTCATGTATTTATAAAACCAATAAGTAATTTGATAAAAATCATGTAAAAGTACAAAAATTCACTACAAAAGTTAAGACATTTAGTGACAATTTTTTTGTGACTAACAATTGTTTCGTCATAAATACGAGGTTTTTTGTGACAAGACAATTGATTGACACTATTGTTTGGATTAATTGTGATAATTTATTTTTTTGTCACTAATACAATAGTAATTATGACAATTTAGTATCTTTCATAATTAAGTTGTCACTATTAATATTTTAATAGTGACAACTTTTCTTTTATCACTAAGTTTTGTCATTAAAAGCCTATACAATTTGGCGCCAAAATAATTTTGGTGGGAATAAATTGTAATTGTGACAAAACATATGTTAGTAACTAATATTTTCTATTTGTTGTGACAAAACATAGTTTGGTCACTAATATTTTTTCTTTTTGTTACGAAACGGCTAATCGTCACACAATATTTTACTTGTTGTGACAAAAAATTTTGTCAATAAATATTTAATTAATTAGTGTCTACTTTATATTGTCACAATAACCTAATTATAACTACGGTCATAACTACTCGTAATTTAGTGACAATTTTTTTGTGACTAACAATTGTTTCGTCACAAATACGAGGTTTTTTGTGACAAAACAATTGACTGACACTATTGTTTGGATTATCTGTGATGATTTATATTTTTGTCACTAATGCAATGGTAATTGTGGCAATTTAGTATCTTTCACAATTAAATTGTCACTATTAATATATTAATAATGTTAAAATTTATTTTATCACTAATTTTTGTCACTAAAAGCCTATGAAATTTGGTGCCAAAATAATTTTGGCGGGACTTAATTGTAATTGTGACAAAACATATGTTAGTAACTAATATTTTCTATTTGTTGAGACAAAACATAGTTTGGTAACTAATATTTTTTTTCTCTTTGTTATGAAGCGATTAATTGTCAAACAATATTTTACTTGTTGTGACAAAAAATTTTGTCAATAAATATTCAATTAATTAGTATCTACTTTATATTGTTACAATAACCGAACTATAATTACGATTACAACTATTCGTAATTTAGTAACAATTATTTTTGTCATCACAAATACGATATTTAGTGTCAAGACAATTGATTGACACTATTGTTTGGATTATATGTGATGATTTATATTTTTTTCACTATTGCAATTGTAATTGTGGCAATTTAGTATCTTTTACAGTTAAATTGTCACTATTACTATATTAATAGTGCTAAAATTTATTTTATCACTAATTTTTGTCACTAAAAGCCTATGAAATTTGACGCCAAAATAATTTTGGTGAGACTTAATTGTAATTGTGAAAAAACGTATGTTGGTAACTAATATTTTCTATTTGTTGTAACAAAACATAGTTTGATCACAAATATTTTTTTCTTGTTGTGACGAAACGGTTTATCGTCACACAATATTTTACTTGTTGTGACGAAAAATTTTGTTAATAAATATTCAATTAATTAGTGTCTACTTAATATTGTCACAATCACCAGACTATAAATATGGTCACTAGTACCATTTGTAATTTAGTGACAATTATTTTGTGTCTAAGTATTATTTTGTCACAGATACGAGGTTTATTGTGGCAAAACAATTGATCGATACTATTGTTTGGATTAACTGTGATGATTTATTTTGTGTCACTAATACAATGAAAATTGTGACAATTTAGTATCTTTACAAATAAATTGTCATTATTAATATATTAGTATTGTCAAAATTTCTTTTATCACTAAACTTTGTTATTAAAAGCCTATGTACTTGTTATGAAGAAAACTTTTGTCAATAAAAATTCAATTAGTTAGTGTCTACTTTCCTTCTTCAAGCAAGAAAATAATAAAAAAAGAAAGGGGTGAGGTTGGTAAATTGTGAGATCACAAGTTTTAATTTTAGAGTAATTAGGTTATAAGGTTATGATTGTTTAAGTTGGGTAGAAGTGATTTTGTAATTTCTGAGAGTGTTTTTTAAAAGTTCTTTTATTTTTGGCGGACTAAATTAAGTAGACATAACTGTTAAGTATCATTTTAAATAGAAAGGAGAAAGAATATTAAATCATGTGAATGTGTGTATCTATTAGAAGATATTACATTTTCATAAGCTTAATAACAAATGACTAGTTGAATAAACAAAGAGAATGATTATTATGAGATTTAATTATTAAGGTGATGGAGTCAATTAAAGGTCTTAAGTCTATTGTGAATAGCACGTTAGAGGATGAAGTTATGGGGGAGGGATAAAATGTTATTTCTCTCATATAACACTGTATTTCTTATTTAAATGTAGAATTAATAGTACTAAAATAGTAAATGAAATCATCTGTGTCACTTATGTTGTTTTAACTCTATTCCAGCCCATCTTATCTATACATTTATGTACGTCTCCTAAAATGAGCGCTTCATTATGCCCATTATTATTTTTTGTAATAAAAAATTCAATTTATAATATAATTTTTAAAATGATTAAAATCTCTCATTTTATCTATCTTTTACTTTGTCCGGAAACAAACCACTGAGTCGTTTAGTTAGTCAATGGAAGACTCTCCATCCAAGCAACTTCAAGTCATGTGTATCTATTCACTATTAATGTTTCACTTACGGCTACGTTTCATATTCCCATCAGACCTAGATTCTCAATTAAGCTTTCAAAAGGTGATCTCTAACCCTAGTTCTCCCGATCTCTTCTTTGCCTCAAAGTTCTACCTTTTTTTGTCATCTTTCATGGGTTCTTTCATTTGTTTAGTTCTACCGTTCGTTGCTATTTAGTTTTTATCCTCTTCTGTTTGGTTATTATAGAAGTCTCAAACTTCTTCTCTTCTCTTCTGCTATTCTTTAATTTTAGTAATAATCTTCTTTTCTACTTTTCTACCAATGTGTCTGAGACGAGAACAAGTAAGAAATCTTGCTGTCTTGTTTCCATATTATTATAATATGGCGATTTCTGGAGATCCGAGGGTCTCTGCAACACAGGCCTCTCACTGCAAACTCCCTCATCGAGCCTTTTTATCTCCTCTAAATACTAAGGTCTTTGCTCCTTTTTGCCTGTTTCTTCCTATGCTTGTGTAGCTTGGTATACGTCTCACAGGTTTATATCTCTGTTGGCCCGAGCTTTGATGTTAGTTTTCTGTAATTGTTTATGAATTGCGCTCTTCTTTTGGGAAGTTGGAACTTTTGACGGTATGAGGAAGCTTTGGGAATTAGGTTCCTAGTAGGGAATGGAAATGTGGCACGGATAATATGGAGGAACTCTGGAAAAGCTGGTGGCTAGTGGCTGGCGGTTGAGTCTTTTTTTTTTCTTTTCTCATGGCTGGTAGTTGAGTCTTTTTCTTTTGTGGTGGCTGGTGGCTATCTTCTCTCTTTAGTGGTGTTTGGGCGTCATATTTCTCTATTCAGTGGCGTGGTGGTTTGGTCTATTTTTGAGTGTGAGAGGGTGAGGGATGAAGCTAGGGTTAGTATTTTTTTTCATTTTGGTCCTTTAATTTTTTAATTTGCGTTTTTCTGATGGCTGGATCTTTTTTCCCATATTTCTTTCCCTTTAAAATTTGCAATTCCTTTTGTGCTTCTGTTGGTTGTTTTGTTCAGCTCGATGATCTTTTTCTGGGTAAAGTTTGGATTTTTGGTGTTGAATTTTTTGGATCTTTTGTGAATCAATTATGGGTAATCTGAATTTCTAGTTAAGGTTTGTCTATACTTGGTGCTATTCTGTTTGAAATTCGGGTATTTGATGGAGCTGTTTAGGTTTCAGTAAAAACCTCAATGTTTCTTTTTTTAGTCCTTACAGTTTTCTTCTCTTGAATTACATATTTTTCGAGGATTTTTGTTGTTAGTTCTTACTGCTTCTTTAGAACATGAACCTAATTTTCACTTTTCTTGAAATGATAAGGCAAAGGCTTGGAGCTGGTTATGTGAAATTTGGTATTATAATTTGTACCGGTTTATTATCTTGAACGATTATTTATTTCTGGTCCCTTCCACTCAAGTTTCTGTTCTTTCTTTGTTTCACTGTCAAATCCATTTCTGGTCTGCTAGATCTGTTCATAGTTTACTCCATTTTCTTTTGATATGCTTTTCGATATGCTTTTTGGGGTTTGGTTGGTGGGCTATGCGGGTTTGGGTGGGTTCTTGAGGGTTTGATGATTGTAAAGGATATGGTGTGTTTGTGGTTTTTTCCTGGGGCTCGGTTGAGGGATAAGGTTTGTAGGAGGCTGGTTGAGTTTGTTATTGTTTTGAGGATGAATATGGTGAGAGTGCTAAGAAAGTTGTGGAATATCTGGATCTATGATCCGGAAATGGACAGACTGAGAATAGCCCTCCAATAACGGTTGTTTAAGCTTTCTATTAGGCTTCTGCTTCTCACTCACCTATTCCTGATGGGGTACTTACATACACACACACAGAACATCTTTCGATGTGATAATCGATATGAGATCTGGATCTTTCATGTTTTATAATTTCTCTTTGTTCACATAATTCTCATTAACTTGAATTTGTTGATAAAGACATTTGGTGTAATGGGATTAAAAGTTTTGTCTCTTTGGTTAAGGTACTTTTTCCCACTGTTTCTAGTTTGGGGTCTTATGTGTGAGCATATATTTTACTTGATTTATCTTGTGCATGTCTATTTTTATGTTGGAGAGCTATTCCTAAGCTTGCAGGTCTCTCTGTCTAAAGCTTCTTACATATCTGTCTGTCATCGCATTATTGGTTCCTACAACCTATTCCTTCCCCTGTTTTTCCTTCTCTTGTCATCATCTCATGATTATTCAAAAATTTCCGAAATGGTCCAAAAGTTACCGGTATTTTTGGTACCGGCCGGTACCGACTGGAATTTTCAACCGAAATATTAACAGCTGTACTGGTTCCGTTTTCCGGCCGGTACGGCACGGTATTCAGAACACTGGTTTAATCTCATGTAAACTTCAATGAATTAGTACATACCAACTAAGAACTGAAAAGTATCCAACATAAAACGCACTTCACATTAGATAATTTCTGAAATTAAAAAAGAAAAGAAGAAAGAATTGACAAACGGTAGTCATAAATGGAAAAAGAAACTTACAGATTATAATGATAAGAGATTAGAGAAGAACGAAAAGAGATTTAAAAGGCGATGAGAATTAGGGAAGAAAAGCATTGAGAAAATGAATTGGGGTGGAAAAGGTGGGGAACTGGAGCAGTGAGAGAGGGTTGAGGCGATCCGAGTTTTAATGTCACTTGACGCAAATATCTTTGTATTTATGCTTTTAACTTGTAAATCGTTCAAATTTCTTAAGCTTAACTAAATAAAACAACTTGATTGTTTTTATTTAGTTAACTGGGTTTAATAAAAAAAACAATCAAGTTGTTTTATTTATTTAAGTTTAAGAAATTTGAACGATTTACAAGTTAAAAACATAAATACAAGAGTATTTGCGTCAAGTGACATTAAAATTCGGAACGTCTCAACCCTCTCTCACTGCTCCAGTTCCCTACCTTTTTCACCCCAATCTATTTTCTCAGTGCTTTTCTCTAATCCTCACCGCCTTTTAAATCTCTTTTCGTTCTTCTCTAATCTCTTCTCGCTATAATCTGTAAGTTTCTTTTTCCATTTATGACTACCGTTTGTCAATTCTTTCTTCTTTTCTTTTTTAATTTTAGAAATTATTTGATGTGAAGTGCGTTTCATGTTGGATGCTTTTCAGTTCTCAGTTAGTGTGTACTAATTCATTGAGGTTTACATGAGATTAAACCATTAGCCGCAGATTCATGGCGATGCTGGTCATTGATTTTTTTATTCTTCAGTTTCATTTGGACCACTGATTTATGTATGACTCGAAGTACTTCTTACCTAGCATGTTTTATATACACTGGTGATATTGATAGGTAAATTTGTATACCATATTTGCAACCATTCTGAATACAATATTATGGAAGATTCAAAACAATAAGATTAGATTATGGATCAAATTGAAAGATAATGTTTGGTGTACTTAGTAGGGGTCTAATTTTCTTTTATTCTTTTTTAATACTATTCTCAGAATGCTTTACTTTTCGTGATAACTAGGGATCAGATCTTTGAACTACCACCAAGTCTAATATTTTTCTGTTCATTTGTTAAGACCTAGTTAATTATTTGAGATCATTGGGTCATGCACTTTCTTAGACTATAGTTGGTATGCTTGGACACAAATGCAGAGTTGCTTCTTATTGCATTGTTCTTGTTTGGCAAATTTTCTTTTTTCTTTAAATTTCAATACGTTGCCTTGCTTCATGTTTTTCGAGTTGTTACTTACATTTTTGGTTTCTGGGGCTGGATCTTGGATTCTTTCCTCAATAACTGGGATACCATTTTGGAATTCCTAGCTTTATGTGAGTGATTTATGTATAGTGAAGGATTTCTATTTGGAAGTTTAAGGAGTGTCCCTTGATATTTATCTCATGTTTGCAGGTTAGTAAGCTGTTTAGATGTCGGGGAAAAAGAAAGTTTCTGGAAGAGGTGAAACGACAGTAGCAAACTATGCATTCAGCCCACTTGAGGATGACATAATCATAAAACATAGACTCCTCACTCGGACCACCACCACAAGGGGTGAACCCCCACTAAAGAAACTTCAAAAGAAATTCACGTCTTTTGTTCTTGAGGTTGAGAAAGATGAAGGTAACTCTAATGACTGCATCAGACTTTCCAAAACTTTCTTGCAGGAGTTATCGACCTTTGAAATCCCTCTCCTCAAAAGCAAAGCAGTTATTGATGCAAACCTCAGGGAAAAAGAGAATTTCAATGAATTGAAAGATGAGATAGATAGGCAGATTCTGCAGGCACAGGCTGACATAGAAGATCTTAAGAACCAGCTTGAAGAAAGTAAAATTGAAAGGCAGCACAAGGAGGAATGTGAGGCAATCAGGAAGCTGATTGCCACGCAGCCACCGAGGTCAGAGACGCAAAAGATTATAACTGAATTGGAGAAAGAAATTGCAGCATTGGAGGCTGAGAACACAGCTGGTTCAAGATTACTGGAGCTTCGTAAAAAGCAGTTTGCCCTTTTGTTGCATGTGGTATGTAGCACTTCACTTATCCTGTGTGTGCTTTGCAGTTCCCATCTGTGCTGATACTGAGTGTGATCACTTTCTTTTGATTGAAACTTACGGGAGAGACTCAAGGTCAAGACATTTTGTTGTAGGTCTATTTATTAAAAGACTCAAGGTAGCACTTCAGGTATAATTGCAGTCGCAAGGAAAGAACTTTAGTTTCCTTAGACCTCAAATTCTACCTAAAATATGAAAGCTTGGCTACAGAAAAGTGTTCAACCCTTATGCGATACCAGCTATAGAAGTTGAATGAGACCACTGCACTGGTTCTTGGATTTTATATTTTGGATCGATTCTCACCTGTGCTTAACATGTTATGAAAGCATCATCTTCAATGATGTGATTTTTGCACTAAAACCCTAAAGTTAAGCTGTAGAATTCACTGCATGTGTTATAGCTGTTGTATTATGCAGGAATTCAACCATTTCTTAACTAAATTCTGGAAATTACAGTTATGCATTCCTAAGGGGTGTATTAGTTTAGTAGGTTGAATGTACAGTATATTCATAAATTATGGCTTAGGAACTGTAAGATTCAACATACTGGTAAAAATAATGAAAGATATAATGGGTTCCTGTGGTAAACGTTGTTATGTTTAGCATGCTAAACCACATAGTTGTGAATGCATATAGCATGCTACTCACTCTTTTTTGGCCTTTCACACTTCTATATAGGTAGATGAGCTGCAAAGCACTATAGAGGAAGACCAGAAGAATTTGATGGAGGAAATGAGAATGGCAACTGAAGAGCAGAAGAATGGGAACGAGGATGCTAGTGGAGGCCTAGAAGCTATGATTGTTGATTAGTAACAATTTGAATCTATCATGCTCGTGGAAAGTCTTACTGTTCTTGGGGTCGTTGGCAATCAGAAAGTGGAATTGTAATTGAACGAGGGATTTTTCTTATGTTACATATGTGGGATGGAGCTTTTGGCTCCGAACTCCCAGCCTGCGACGAATTTTCGTGGCAAAACGTTCTATTTAGCACCAACCTTTGCTTGTGCCATCTATAGAGCTGACTGGTGCTATGTCTGCTACAATGTGATTCAAACAACTTTCCTGTGTAGAGCATAAATTTTGATTTTGTGACACTTGGGGATCTGCCTTGTAAAAACACTGCTCACGCGAAGCGTCTTTAACTCAGTTTGACCTGGTGGTTTGAGAGTGCCATCCCTTGACCTAGTTAGGGTTGACATGTAATTAATTAGAATAGTTAATTTAGGATAGCTTGTAGTTCTTTTATGGTATTTAGTTTATTATTATTGTAACCGAGCTGATATGGGATCCAAAACAAGAGGATTTTAGAAAGGAGTCAAAACTTCATTTTATTCCCTTGATTCAAGGGAATTTATACAAGAGTATTTCCTAATTAAATGTTACTAACTATTAGATGTGAAAATGGGATAAATTTATCTTTTAGAAGGTAAACTTATCTCTTAGAAGATAATCTCCTAAGCTGACATGCTTATCTAAATATAAAGATAAATAATTATCTAACACTCCCTCTCAAGTTGAGAGATAGATATTTATCATTCTTAACTTATTTAGAATTGTCTCGAATTTTCGAATTTAAGCTTAGGTATGATCTTTGTGAAAATATTTGCTTCCTGTGCTTGAGTAGGAACATGGCATAATTCAATGCCTCCTTTTATTTCACGTTTGATGAAACTTTGGTTAATTATAATTATAACATGTTTCATTCGATCATGTTGAATTGGATTCTTCACTATGCTAATGGCTTATTTGCTATCGCCGAAGTTTTGATGGGAGAAGAAGTGGTGATATGTAGATCCTGCATTAACCTCTCTAACCAAATAACTTCACAAATTCTTTGTGCCATTGTCCTAAACTCTGCTTCTGCACTGCTTCTTGCTACTACGGACTGTTTCTTGCTTCTCTATGTGACAAGTTTCCCCCACAACTTAGTACAATAGCTAGAAGTTGACCTACCATCTTCAATACAACTAGGCCAATTCATCCGTAAAACTTCTATGCTCATTTTCTCATTTTTCCGAAACATTAATCCTCTGTTAGGAGTGACTTAGGACTACCTCTTAGATACTTTAGAATATTGTTGACTGTCTCTAAATGTCATTGAGTTGGAGAGTGCATAAACTAGCTGACATACTCACAAAGTAAGCAATATCTGGTATGGTTAATGACGAATAGATAAGTTTTCCTACCAACTTTTGGTATCTTCCTTTGTCAATAGGAAGATCTTCTTCATCTCTCTTAAATTTTCAGTTTCTTTCCGGTGGAGTTCCCATAGGTTTGCAACCCATTTTTCTTGTTTCCTCTAATAAATCAAGAATGGATTTTTATTGAGATATAAAAATACCTTCTTTACTTCTAGCAATCTCCATTCTAAGAAAGTGTCTCAAGGCTCCAAGATCTTTTACTTTAAATTTCAGCCTCATTTTGTTTTTAAGATCATTGATCTCACTAGTATCATCACCTGTGATTATAATATCATCCACATACACAATCAAGATGGACTTCTCTCCATTTTTTCCAAACTTCACGAACAAGGTATGATCAACTTGTCCCTGTTTGTATCCAAATTTGCAAAGGGTGTCATTGAACCTCTTAAACCATGCTCTTGGAGACTGTTTGATGCCATATAAAGAATTTTTTCAATTTACAAACTCTCCCCCTTTCTTCTTTAGATTCAAAACCTGGTAGGATCCTCATATACATTTCCTCATCAAATATGCCATTTAAGAAGACATTTTTAATGTCAAGTTGATGGAGTTTCCAATCAAAATTTGCAGCCAATGATAAAAGAACTCTAATTGTGTTCAACTTTGCAACTGAAGAAAATGTTTCCTCATAATCTATTCCACAGGTTTGAGTAAAACCTTGAGTTACTAATTTAGCCTTATACCTTTCGATCTCTCCATCTTCCCTATACTTCACAGTGAACACCCACTTGCTACCAACCACCTTTTTTTCCCCCTCAGGTGGATCTACAATATTCCATTTCTTATTTTCAAGTAAGGCCTTCATTTCCTCAAGTACAAATTCCTTCCACGTAGGCTCTTGGAATGCCTCATGCATATTTCTTGGAATTCTTACACTGTCAAGCTTAGTAGTGAAAGCTTTAAACTTTGAAGACAACTTTGAGTAAGTCAAATAATTTGAAATAGGATAGTTAGTACATGACCCCTTTTGTAATGCAATTGGCATATCCAAGTCACTTACTACAGTTTCTTTAGCAGTCGGTTCCTGGTCCAATGATTGGCCTTGTTGAGGAGCTTTAGGCCTTCGAGAATACACAAAGATTGGTTGGTCGGGAACTTGTTCTCCCATTGAATTAGACTGGACAATTTTGGGTTCAATGGTGGGTGTTTGCGAGTTTTGTGGGAAGATCTGGACAGAATTTTGTGAGATAGGGAGTGATATTCTTGGGTCCCAATAAGTCTCTTTATGGGATATCTCCCTTTCAAGAGAGGCGTTGGAGAAGAATGTTTGACTTTAAAAAAAGGTGACATCATATGAAACAAAGAATTTGTTCATAAAATGTGAGAAACACTTATAACCTTTTTGAGTGGGAGAGTATCCAATGAAAACACATTTAATAGCTCGTGGGTCAAGTTTGCTTCTATTGGGTTGATTGTTGTGTACAAAAACAGTACACCCAAAGACTTTAGGAGGAAGAGAATTAATAATCTTTATGTGAGGAAATTGATCTAGAAGAGCACTTAGAGAGGTTTGGAATTGAAGAGTTTTCAAAGGAAGATGATATATCAAGTATGATGCAGTTAGAATAGCTTATCCCTAATAAAAATTTGGAACATAATTGGTAAACATCATAGATTGGGCTACCTCTAACAAATGACGATTCTTCTTTCCGCAATCTCATTTTGTTGTGGGGTATGAGCACAAGAACTTTGGTTGATTATTCCATTTTCACTGAGATATTGAATAAAATCATGTGAGAAATATTCTTTCCCATTGTCGATATGTAGTACCTAAATAGAGGTTTGAAATACATTTTGAATGAGCTTGTGAAACTGTTTAAAGACATGATAGGCTTCAGATTTGTCTTCCATTAGGTATACCCAACATACCCTTGTATGATCATCAATGACACTGATAAACCAACGAGTACCCGTTAGACTTGTAACTCTAACAAGGCCTCATATATTACTATGAATTAATTGGAATGGTTTTTAGGGTCTGTATGTGTTGGGACCTGATCTCGGAATCGAACCCCAACCGGAAAAGAACGGAAAGCGGAAAACGTAAAGCGGAAGCAAAATCGAAAGTGGAAAATCGAAGGACGGATTTCGAAGCGAATCGAAACAAATTCCGACATCCGTAGCGTACATCTTCGAAACCTCATTTAGCGTTGGAAACCTTAGACTAAGCCTAACCGAAACCGGTATAAAATTTTTTTTTCTTTCTTTTTCTTTTTCATTCATTTACAAAGCGATCAAATTTCCCATTTTCCTTTTCTCTTTATTCAATTTTATACAAATCAAGACAATATATATTCCCCATTTGGAAACTTATCCTCAAACAAAAATCAAAACTCAATTTATTAAGACACATGTAATATCTCAAAATTAGCCATTTGGAAACTCATCCATTCTAAGCTCACTTTCCTTTGCCATAATTTTTCCATAATCTCAAATCACTAGATTTTCTCTTAATCATGCATATCTTAATCTCATCTTTAAAACTCTTATTCTAATTATCCTTTGCCATAAAAACAATCATACAAATCTTATTCACAACCAACTGGATAGCATAACGGCTGTATTTTATAAAACCCAAAAACCTGCAAAGGGTTTTAAACACACTTCTTTAAACCAAACCCATCCACACATAATCAAACACAATCCTATACCTAGCACTTCATTAATTCTCAACCATCAGTATCATCGGACCTCCCGTTCGGAATCCATACCACAACCAAACCCATTCATAATCATCTCAATTAAATATACAAATTCATAAATCAATCTAAACCCAAACCAATCATTTTCATATACAATCACAATTCATATCCCATAATCATACACAAACTCAATTCCATACATAAATTCATCATTCATATACATCTTGAATTAATGCTTACAAAAATCTTAATGGCATTCCAAGCCATATACATATCAATACCAAAAGCCTAACTATTCAAAACACAAAATAAGCAAAAACGAACAAAGATCTTGACTTTCCTTCATCCGATCTCCTGCTCGATACCTGGAGATGAGGATGAAAGGAGGGGGGGGGGGGGTGAGCTTATAGCTCGTGGCTAACATGTTTATACATT
>JANKYE010000002.1:12204333-12215091 GCA_032467995.1 Erythroxylum dillonii | reverse complement strand
TTTACAAAAGTATTCTTTTCTCCTGAGCCTCTTCAGGTCTCACTACAGTAAGTATTCTTTTACTCTTAGCCTCTTCAAGCTATCTGTATCACTATCAGTGTTTTGTTACAATAGCAAAATAATGCTCAGTATATTCGCACAGAATTTCTTCGCAATAATCTCTTCTCTATGTGAACGTGTATGTCTGTTCTGTAATCTGTGTTAAAAACTTCATCTCTGACTCAGACTTCTTATTTATAGTCTTCTTCTTCAACTGTTTCTTGATTCTTTAAAGAAACGGTTATTCAATTGCGTCTTCTAACTGACTCAGACTGATGCTTCCATCTGCTTTTGCGCTTTTGCTTCCGTCTGCTTTTGCCTTAAGCTTCCATCTGCTTTTCGCCTTAAGCTTCAGTCTGTCTTTCGCCTTAAGCTTTCGTATGCTTTTTAGCTTTGCTATCGTCTAATTTTGTTTCGTCTGTTTTTCAGCTTAACTATCGTCTGATTTTGTTTCGTCTGCTTTTCAGCTTAACTATCGTCTGATTTTGTTTCGTCTGCTTTTCAGCTTCTTTGTTTGTCATCAAAACTTATAAATCGTAAAGCCATTTTGACTTAACAAAGTATATGACAAGCAAGTTTTCAAGAGAATATGCCTTTTGGGCATCAAGCTTACAGGATTTTGAAACTCTATGTGTTATGTGGGTTTGTGGTAATCCCTCAAGAACCGTCATGTGCACGTTGACCCAAGTATAGACTTCTCCCGCCTGCCCGCTAGTGACATGAAGCTCCTCCAAGGACTCCCTCAAGAATTCACGACTACACAGGACCATTTCATTGGAAATGTGTAGTGCGTCATGTTTTGGACTCACCCAAACCATTTGATGTGCTTATGTGATTTATGACAAGTTGATATGAGTGATGCATTCATGATTTGCATACACATGAATTTCTACATTGAATATAAGTTGTAAATGTTTTGGCTAGAAGCCTAAGAAACAAGTGTTTTATGAACTAAAAGAAAGTTTCTAAGACAATAAAAAGAATGTTTTCAAAGGCTTTGTTTATCTTTTTATTATAAACTGTTGCCTACGAGCTTTCAAGCTCACCCCTTCCTGTCCCCATCCTCAGGTTATAGCTAGAAGATCAAGTGATCAAGAGCCTATAGGGATTGCTAGTTTTCATTTGCTAAGTTATATTTTTGTAATAAGCCAATGATGTGGCTTTCAATGTGTAAGCAAAGTATTTCAAACTTTGTTGCTTAAGGAAATGAAATGATAGATTTAAGTAGTTCAATTATGTATGTTACTTTGATTTTAGAGCAAGAGTTGGGCTCCGAAAACGAGACCCAACATGAGTGGTATCAGAGCAAGAAAACGAATCGATGATGGTTTTGGTTTTGTTAAGAGTTGGACTCCAGAAACGGGGCCCAACATGTATGGTATCAGAGCAAGAGTATAAGTGTTATGTTTGTCTGAAGAGTTGGATTCCGGAAACGGGATCCAACAAGAACAAAGCACTTCCAACCAAATCTTGAAAGTAAGCAACATTTGGTTTTCTTCCTTTCCACAACTCATAGGGGATCTTTTTTAGAATAGGTCTTATAAGGCACCTGTTAAGTATATAACAAGTAATAGATAAAGCCTTTGCCCAGTAACCATAAGGTAAACCACTTTCACGCAACATTTTTCTAGCCATATCAATGAGATTCCTGTTCTTTCTCTTAACGACTCCATTCTATTGAAGAGTTCTTAGGCATGAAAAATAATGAGTTATGCCATTTTCATTACAGAAATCTTCAAATTTTCTATTATCAAATTCTCCTCTATGATCGCTCCGAATTAATGTAATGCAATACCCTTTTTTAATCTGAATTTTTCTACAAAACTTTTCAAAAACTTTAAAAGTATCATCCTTATTTGATAGGAATTAAACCCATGTAATCTAGAATAATCATCTATTATAACAAAACTATAGTGTTTACCACCAAAGCTTTGAGTCCTAGCAGGACCAAATAAATCTATATTATATTTTGATGCGGTTGGTTAGTAAACATAATATTTTCAGGAGGAAAGCTACTTTTAGTTTGTTTTCCTTTTAAACAAACTTCATAAACCTGATTATTCTCAAACTTCAAGTTCGATAGTCCTCTTACTAACCCATTTTTGGATAATTTTGATAAAATACGTATGCTAGCATGTTCAAATCTTTTATGCCAGATAAAAGAATCCTTTTCTAGTGAAACAAAATAGTTAACATTTTGTGAAGACATGTCTTCCGATTGAATACAATATATATTTATGATTTCTAAGACCAATAAATGCAATATTATCATTAAGATTTCACAATGAGATGCATAGAAAATGACCCTATAACCCTTATCACATAATTGACTTACACTTAACAAGTTATGTTCCAATCCATCAACATAAAGAACATTATCAATAGAATCAGAATTAGAGTCACCAATTTTATCAATTCCATTAACTTTTGCCTTGTTTTTGTCAGCAAAGACAACATTACCTCCATCTTTCCTTTCAATATAGTTGAAGTGTGATATTTCACCTATCATGTGTCTCGAACAACCACTATCAACTATCTATTGATTTTCTCTAGTCTCTGTTCTGAAGCATATATGCAGAATGTATTATCTCATTTTAGGTACCCAAAATTTTCTGGGACCTTCTAGGTTAGTAGTTTCACCTTTTGGTCTCCAAACATACATATGAGATAATTTCTTTATTCTCAAAAAGTTAGAGGAATGACTAATATGATCATGTCTACCACAATAAGAGCACAAATGAATGAGAGTTACTATAGTTTTTGTTATTTATCAAGTTCCTGCTATTTTGGTTTTTTGCTACTGCTGGATTTCACAAAGAAGTTTTTGTATGGCCTAGTATTATTATTTTTATTATGTCCTATTCCAACTTTATCAAAAACTCCTTTACCATACCCAAGTAATGCATCAAGATTATTCCTTCCATTAATGAAATTTGCAAGATCTTTTTCTAAAGAAATGATTTTTTCAACCAATTCTCTTTTTCAAGTTATAGAGTAGTAACTTTTTCTTTTAATTTTTTTGCTTTAACAAAAGCATTTTCTAGCTGGATTACCTTTTGCTCCAGGAATTCCTTTTTAGAGACCTTTTGTTTATTATTATTTTCAAGAAACATAATTTTAAACAACAAATTTTTATTCTCATATTCTAATGATTTAATCTTATTCGTTAAGGATGCATCATTATTTTTGAACTTCTCAACCTTTTTGAAATATTGCACTATTAATTTTTTATACTAATCATATAGTTCATGATACGCATCTATTAATTCATTTATCTTATTATCAAAGTAAAAATAATATACCTCATTGTCTCTTGATTCGACTATAAAGCAAAAATTGCTGACTTCTTCAAGATCTTCTTCTTCAAAGTTTTCAAAATCCTCGTTTGACTAAGCTACAGTCATAGCTTGATTTTTGGGTTTTATGTTCTCTATTTTGTCCTTTTGAATAAGAGGACATTCTGGTCATGTTTGTCCAGGCTTCTTGTAGTGATAGCATATGATTTGATTGTTTTATGTATTGTTATTATTGCTACTACCTTTTAATAGGAACCTATTGTTTCTAGTTTTCTTTTTTCCTTCTCTTTTCTTTATTATCTTCCTTTTGTAGAAGTGGACATATTTTCTAACCATGAAATTGAACTCGTCATTTCTATATATTTACAGCTCAGTGTCTCTTTCATCACTGCTTGATGAATTTCATTCATCAATTGCTTTTAGTGTCATTCCTATTCTGTATAAGTATCCTTCATCTCACCTAAGCTCAGATTCATAGATCATCAAGTTTCCTCTTAACCAGTTGAGTGAGATAGTGTCGAGATCCTTTGTAGTTTCTAGAGCTGTCACGTTAGGTCTCCATTCCTTTGGCAGTGATATTAGAGCTCATCATTGGGATATATCTTGCTCAAGTTCTTTAAGGCTATGATGACATTATTGAAATGTCAGAATAATTCGTCTATAGTTTATCTCTATTTCATGCAAATAGTTTTGTATTGATGCACTAAAAGACTTATTCTATGTTTCTTTATCTCATTCATTCCTTCAAAAGTGACTTGAAGTTTATCCCAAATTTCCTTTGTTATAGAAAAGTAGGATATCTTTTCATACTCTTCTGGAGATAACGCACAGATCAGATGATGTCTTGCTTTGACATTCAACTATGCATTTCTTTTATCAACATCAATCCACACTTCTACATTATCAGTAGTAGGAAGTGTGCCTCAAACTTTGATAGCTTTCCATATTTCGATTTCTACAGACTGAAGATAAATGATCATCCTCTCTTTCCAATAGGAATAGTTGTTTCCATTGAAATAAGGAGGCTTTGAAATTGATGGTCCTTCAAGGCTTCTTAAGTTGTTTGCCAAGATCGATCACGTGTTCTAAAACATAATAAATATGAAACCTCACTCTGATACCAAATGATAAAGCAAACACACTCAAGAGCGGGTGAACTGTATGTGACTTAAAAAATTTGCAAGTTGCTATCAATTCGTATAAACGATAAGAACGTGCTAAATTTCAACTAAAAAATATGAAATAGAAGAAGTCTTTTAAAGTTTAAAACGAAAGGAACCTGTTAACATTTAAAAAATGAAAGGAGCCTGTTAATGTTAAAAATGAAAAGAGCCTATTAATGTTTAAAATGAAAGGAGCCTATTAAAGTTAAAAACGAAAGGAGCCTTTAGTGTTAAAAATGAAAGGAGCCTGTTAAAAAGAAACCTCTTTCAATATTAAAACAGAAGGAGCCTCTTACAAATTTAAAATAAAAACATTATAATGTAGAAATTTAAAAGTTAAGAAGAGAGAAAGAATGACACAGTCGATTTATACTGGTTCGGCTTATAATGAAGTCTACGCCCAGTCCTCAAATATCTAACTTGAGTATTTCACTATAAAAACTCCAAGTAGTAAATTTTTACGGGTCTTTCCAAGTTTACAAATACATATTTTTCAAGGTTCTTCAACATTTCACACTTGTAGTGTTTAATAAACCTCTACAAGCTTTCAACAAAAATGTATAAAGGGTTTGCTCAATGTAAGCTTCAATAAATAACAATCTCTCTCAATATAGTGTTTTCACTTTCTAGGACATAAGGAGTTTGATAAAGATATTACTTTCGAGAATATTGATGCAGCTAAAGTATTTCAAAAATCTAACTTCTTCACAGATGCAGTGGCTCTTTCTTAAATAAACATTTTCTTTAACTAGTTGTTGCTTCATTTCTATTCTGAGTTGACTTTGTATCTAACGAATCTTCGATATCATCTTTGCTGAAATCTTCTAATATTCAGACGTTAAGAGAAAAGTTTTGACAAAAAATCGGAGCTAATTTTTTGAATTGTGTGATTAGCTATTGTGGAATCATTTCTAATAAGGTTAGTTCATTAAGAAAGTTTCTACAAGAAAGGAAGCATTTATCCTATAATATCATTTTTTTAAGAATTATATCGTTACATATACAAGGAAATAAATTCGATTTAAATTTTCAAATATTATAAATGTATCATCAAAATTATTAATAATAAACCTTAAGCTAATACTATTGTCAATGAAATGGGACTTAATGAGATGATCTCGTTAAGGTGTTAAGATTGCCGATTAATAATAAAAGGAGTTTAAGTGGGTTAATTTGGTTAAGGCGTCAGAATTGCATATTGTTGGCAAAATGTGGACCATATGGAGTGATCTAGTTAGGGTGTTAGGATAGCTTATTGGTGGCGAAATGGAGCTTAAGTAGAGTGGTCTAAATAAGGTGCCAAGATTACCTATTATTGGTAAAATGGACCTTAAAAGGTGGTTTGGTTAAGGGGTAGGGAAAAGTATGAAGGAAGAGGAGACCATTTGTATTGTTGCAATTACCTCCCTCCATCATCAACGTCTTTTCATGCCTTGGAACATCTTTTATTTTTGGAACCAATTCTTCTGTTCCTTTTATCCAAGACCAACCCTATTCCATCTATGCACAGCCACAAATTTTGTTGGGACCTACTGAAATTTGTGGCTCTGCATGAATAGCATAGGGTTGGTCTTAGATAAAAGGAATGGAAGATTTCACTCCTTATTTTTGGACTTTGTCGTTGTTGTCTCCTCATGCCTCGAGACCATTTATTCATTATTATTATTATCTGTTATGGACATTTCATCGTGCCTGGGAACTTTTTATTTTTCGTGCCTTTAAAATAAACTTTCAACAATTGGTCACACACAAATAAAAAATTATAGATACGCACTAACTCAGCAAGTTATTCGTTACCTTTACATATGTTGAATTTGGTGATATGGTCATATTTGGTACTATTAGTTTCGTGAGCCAATACCAAACTTGTGTCCAAATGCATATTTAAACAAATCTATTGAAAACACAAAATATTGACAGATATAAACTCTGTAGAGAGAGAAAAGGAGAAAAGACATTGTCTTCTTATTATGTCTGTAACTAAGTTGTTCGGTCAGTAAGTTGATACAAAAACTATTTTACTGTATAGGCATCTAAAGTACAATAAAATGAGAAACTTGAGAGATATTTGAGTTCTTTTCAGTAGAGTTCTCTAAGGCATTGTGAATTGAACTAAGGTGATGATAACAGCGAGATGTGCTTTATAGCTTCTAAAATAAGTCTACTAAAAATATATTTGCTAATTTATTTATTACACTATGAAATTACACAATTATCCTTATAACTATGATATCTACTAAATATGATAATCTGGTAATTCATGTTTATGGATAATCATAAGTTTTCAGCCACCTAATATGATTCTTTTAAGAATAAATTGAGTAAAAAGTAGGGGATTAGCTTTATCTGACTGTTTAGAATTAAATCATTCTAAACGCATAATTGGTAATATGGGCCATACTTTTAAAGTAAAAAGTTGTTAACTATATATATATATATATATATATATATTTTATAGAATCGGGCAAAATTCTAAAGTTTTATTAAATTGAAATTTCAATAAATTAATTCTCTATAATATTAAGTTTTCTTAAAATTTAAATTAAACTCTAAAATTTAGTAATATAAAAAATTTAGAGTCGAAAATACCTTTTCTGCCTATGAATTTCTTCCCTAAGCAATTAGTTAAGAAATTATAGTAAAATAATAAATAAAAAAGTTATCTTTTCCTAAGAAAAAGTGTGGAAAATTATATGTTGAAAAACGAAAAACTAAAGCAAGACACCGAAATATTAAATATCAAACAAACAGCTACGTCCATTTTTAAATGAAAGGTACCAATTTGTTAAAGAAAAGGTACGGCCAAAACTGAAACATCTTGCTAAAAAAAAAAAATCATTTTACATTTGAACAATTTCTAACAAATAACATATATTAGAAGACGCGACTTTTCAACCGATCCAATGCGAAGTTCAAACTACTTATAACTATTCAATGATAAAAGACATACCTAGCTACGTGCCGGCCAATAACATTCATATGTTGTCAAGCTGTTTCTAAAAGAATATATTCCTTAAGAAAGATGTATGAATTCATTTGTCTCTTAGCTGGAGTTAATTTATCATGTTCTACTTCTACCTTTTTTCGTAAATAATAATATCATTAATCTGCCTTCTCTATTACGTTTTGGTGAATTAATAAAAAATATCAATGATGTGTATACTTTTATTTGCAATTTCACTATCATGTAATCATTATAAAATCAAACCAACTAAAGTGATTTAACCATAAAAATTTTGAGCTGATCAATTTTTTAATTCGATTTATTATAATCAACTTTATTATTAAAAATAAATTATTTTATTAATTAATTGGTCAATTTTTATAAATTAATTGATTTTTGTAAATTAAAAAAGTTATTTTTCATTTAATAGTTTATGTTGTAATTAAACTTCAACATTTTTTATGTGCAAGAATAATCTCTTTTTTAATTATATTTCAAAATTTTCAATTTTATTCAATCTTCAATTTCATGAGAGTTCTTATCAATTTAATTTTTAGTCTCGTTTTTTAAAACATTGTTATCATGTACTTTAAAATTTAATTCCAAAATAAAAAATTTGAAATTGATACCATATACTTTAATACAAATACATAAGTTTGTAGATTTTAATTCAATTTATCTCTACTTCTATGTCAAAAAAATTCAATCAAGTTCCTTACTTTGAAATATGTTTTCCGAGTATTATGATTTATTCATTACATAATTTATCATATTTGAAATTATATATCGAATTTATTCACTACAAGAAATTATATTTTTAGTGAAAGTAAAAGTTATCACTAAAACTAGTAATATTTGTCACTATTATTAATAGTGTCCAATTTTTGAAGTCGTCACCTCCCGTCACAAATACCCCAGTCACTAATAAAATAGTGACTAATTTAAAAAATATTCACAATTATGCAACACTTTTGTGGCACAAATACTGACACTAAAACTTGTGAAATGTGTGACAAAACTATATGGTCACAATAACTTTACATACTTATGACAAGTTTATCGTCACAAATAATATAAAGTAGTGACAAATTAAGTCGTAACAGTACTTCATTTTATTGTGACAAAATTGACGACAATAAAACCTATCAAATGTGTGACAACACTATATGGTTAAAACAATTGTACTTATTTATGACAAGTTTGTTGACACAAATAATATAAAGTAGTGACAAATAAAGTTGTAACAATACTTCATTATATTATGACAAAAGTGCCGATACTAAAACCTATGTAATGTGTGACAACACTATATGGTCATAGCTATTTTACATATTTATGACAAGTTTGTTGACGCAAATAATATAAAGTAGTAACGAATGAAATAGTAACAGTACTTCTTTTTATTGTTACAACATTATCACTACTAAAATAATTATAATTAGTGACGATAAAATAATTATAAATAGTGACAATATTTGTCACTAATAATTTTTTTATCAGTGTCCATTACTTCTTGGTCACTAATATTTTAATAAAAAAGTGTCAACATCATTTCGTTACAAAAATGAGAATTGGTTCTTACAAAAAGTATTATCACTAATGTGTTTATTATTATCACAAATAAAACTATATCAATTCATTAACGGAATTACATTAGTTGTAAAAGAAATTTACATCAATGGCTATATTGTTTAACAGATTTCGTCACAAGTATTAAAATTATATGTTACAATAAATTCATCACTAATGCCTTATCATATACATCTGATAAGTATAACAAATCTTCACTAGAAAATCCAATGACTGAAGAGGTTGAGTAGGCATCAATGTATCTTTTCACCTACAACAGAAAATTGTGAAATGACACAAGGTAACGAAAAGAAGATTGACAGAGATAAACACCTACAATTTTGCCTGATTGCCGGAATTCTCCATGTTGGCACCCTCCAAACTCCATGTACCAGTAGCCAAGCATACATCTTCAGATTTACCCGGCCAATGCTAGTAAAGGAAACTAAAAACGAAAATAAGTCATATAGAAACATCTAAAAGATGTTGCAAGGATATCGAAGCTCATTATAGACACTTTTAAAAATAATAACCAAACTTAGGAAGATTGTCCCAGACAAACCAACAAATTTACATAATGGGTAAATGAATTTTAAGGACTGTACATGATTTACCCTTAGAGTCTTTTCCTTTGACATTCTTTTGCAATCCCAGTCGATTCACATCTAAGATATAAAAAAATACAAATTAGTATTTTGCCAAAAAGGACAACATCAAGTCTGATTGATAATAAACCAGTACAAATTATAATACCAAATTTCACATAACTAGCTCCAGGCCTTTGTCTTATCAGCTCAAGAAAAGTGAAAATCAGCTTCATGTTCTAAAGAAACAGTAAGAACTAACAATAAAAATCCTCGAAAAATATGTAATTCAAGAGGAGAAAACTGGAAGGACTTAAAAAAGAAACAGAGAGGTTTTTACTGAAACCTAAACAACTCCATCAAATACCTCAAATTTTAAACAAAATAGTACTAAGTAAAGACAAACCTAACCAGAAATTTAGATTACCCATAATCGATTCACAAAAGATCTAAAAAATTCAACCCCAAAAATCTAAACTTTACCCAAAAAAATATCACTGGGCTGAACAAAACAACCAACAGAAGCATAAAAGGAATTGGAAATTTTAAAGGGAACCATCAAAATCATGCAAATTAAAAAATTAAAGGACCAAATGGTGCCACAGGAAAAAAAACAGAGAGGAGAATCTGCAAGCCATAAGCAACCAATTGAATTTGAAACCTTGAAACAACTAAAAGAATAAGATTTAAATCGAAAGAACCTAACACAATTGAAGACCGTAAAATAAAACCAAGATGAGCATTCCAAGAACTATCAGAAAAAAAGAGAGTAAAGAATTAGTCAATCAAGTCGATTTTGTATACCGAGCGCTCCAGTAAGATAAGTACAGAACATGATCAAAGGCTAATTCAGTAAAAACTGGATCTTAATAATAAAAATCAGTGCTTTAAGCCAAACCCACCATAGATCCAAACAAACATAAGAGATCCAGATGCAAAAAAAGTGGTACCATAAGGGGAAAAATTGCAAACAATGAAGGGTAAAAAAGCACCTAACATGAAATATCAGGAACTTGAAGAAACCTTTGCTTTTGCAGTGAAAAGGGGGAGAGAGGCACTGTAGAAAGAGAGCTTCCTGTAGCCAAATTGTTAGTAGTGTGCCCTAGGCTAATGAACATTTGTGATTCATGTATTAACATTATGATTTGTTAATAATATATTAT
>JANKYE010000002.1:12180799-12190902 GCA_032467995.1 Erythroxylum dillonii | reverse complement strand
GAATTGGGTGAACCATCGATGATGGTTCCTCACTGAGTTCGCAAAACTCACCCAAAATTTGCATATATTTTTCAGGCTGTGAAGAGTACCCCGCTAGACACGGGAGTATGCCTGCTGTACGCAAATGAAAGATAGAGGTCGGGATCAGTTCGTGTCTGCATTAGTGTCTCATAATTATATTCTGAAATCTTTGTAAAGTGATGCTTTGTATTTATAATGAGCCCAATTTGGTTATGGCCTTTTGTTCATCAAATGACTTTTGTAAATGATTGTTGAATGATTGTAATAACTGAAAATGTTTATTTATGCACGTGGGCTCAAATTATTTACTGTCTATTCCGCGCGAATGAGGGTAATGAAAAAGAAAAGTTTATACTGGGTTTTGACCGACTGATGTAGTACGCCACCCTCGCGGGGCACGGACTCGGATATCACCAACGATATCGGGTTCGGGTCACGCGGGAGTGGGGTGTTACAAAACATATATCAATGGTAATGAACATCAAAGTTATTTAATGGGAATTAAAAAAGTGAAAGCATTGAAGAGGGAAATCTTATAATGTTAGCCTCCTTTTCTGTGATAGCTAATAAAGTATACATCACAAAAAGACATAGTAATATGTCAAAAAGATATAATAATATATACATTCATAGATATACATCACAAGAAGAATGTGTTATAACATTCTTAAAGGACCATCTCTAGTATTGTACAAGGCATAAACATACAAAAAAAGAGCGACAAAAAGATAAATAATAAGTTATGGGGGACCATTTATTAACTTTACTCCACCACAACAGACAATGTGTCCATGCCTATAACACTGGTTTCATACCTATATAAATAGATTTTGTAAATAATATATTTAATATTTTTAACAAATCTAAACAAATAGTAAAAAATGTATTTAAATCACAGAGAAACAGGGAGAAGATGCATCTTACTTTACACTATAAATCACAGAGAAGCAAACCACGAGTAGCGCACCACCGTAACCATATAATCACAAGCAAAGACACATGAGTTTAGAGATTGAAACTGATAAAGAAAACACACGCAAGATTGAGGTGAATTGTGTGGAAAATTTTCAAGATACTTTCAAATCAATAAAATCCTACTTAAACAAAATAAAATTATAAATATAAGGATCCTATAAACTTTTTGAAAAGATCCTGTTAACGTTTAAATAGAAAGGAGCCTGTTAATGCTCAAAACGATGGGTGTCGTTTTAATCAATAGGATCTTGCTAGTGCTAAAAAAAACATGTTTAATCGATAGGATCCTGCTAGCACTAAAAAAGAAACCTCTTGCGATATGAAAACAGAATGAGCCTATTGAAAAATTGAAGGAGCTTCTTGAAAACTTATAATGCAAAATTTTAAAAGTAAAGAAGAGAGAGAAAATAACACAGTAGATTTATACTGGTTCAGCTTATAACAAAGCCTATGTCCAGTCCCCAAGTATCCAACTTGAGTATTTCACTATAAAAACTAAGTAGTAATTTGACGAGCTTCTTCAAGCTCACAAGGGTATATTTTTCAAGGTTCTTCAACTTTCCACACTAGTAGTATTTTACTAGCCTCTACAAGCTCTCAACAAGAAATGTATGAAGAATTTAACAGTCTCTCTTAATAGAGTGGTACCACTTTCTAAAGCACAAAGATTTTGATATAACTTTCAAGAATGATGATGCTCTAAGATATTTCGCAAGTCTCATGTGTTGTTCACAAATGCAATGGCTCTTCTTTAAGTAAACAATTTCTTCAACTAGCCATTGTTTAATCTTCGAAATCATCTCTGCTGAAATCTTTGATATTTAGACGTTAAGAAGAACATTATGTCAAAGCTTCCAAAGTTAATTATTCGAATTAGTATAATTTTTTCGGATGTCATGGAATCATTTCTAAAAAGGTAAGTTTATAAAAAAAAAGGTTCATGTAGAAAAGAAAACAATTATTTCATGATTTTATTTCCTTTTAAGAATTATATCATTGCTTATAAAAGGAAACAAATTTGATTTGAATTTTGAAAAATTATTTAGTTATCATCAAAATCTTTAAACTTAAACCTTGAACTAATCTACCCCTTTTTGATGGTGACAAACAATAATAGATATATTATCAAAATTTAAATACTAATAAAGAATTTTGAAAGATACCTGTAAGCTTTACTCGCAGTTATAATTAGAAGGAACCTAACTTCTAAAGGAACAAGCTTATCATTTTTTTATCATAGATTTAAACTCCACAAGTTCAACATCATTTCAGTAATAACAAATACATCATCAAGGCAATATGCCTAATATATCTAGTGCAAAGTATATCATAAATTCTCGCCCTTTGTCATTATCAAAAAAAAAAAGAGGAAGAGTGAATAAGGCAACAAGCAAATATCATAAGTATGAAAGAATAGTCTAGGCAAGAATAGCAATATAGTTATTGAAGAGATTCAGAAATTTTTCTGAGCAAAATCTGCATGTCAAGAAACTGATTTTGTATTGTATTTATTTGGTCTCGCATTTGTTCTTGATTGGCTTGAATTTCTTTCAACTGTTTTTGGATATTTTCACTATTTTCATCTTGAGGAGGGATAGGAGTTTAATACTCTGGAGTAGGATCTAAGTTTTCTGCTACGCTTTCAGATCTTTTTTTTCTATCTAGACATTGTTTTGCAAATTGTATCCAAATTGGTAAGGAATGGAATGATGAAACTTAGCTGGTGTGTACCAATTTAGATTATAAAAAAGTACTCCATAATGGCTGCAAATTTTAGTGAGCAACATTCCATAAGGTAGACAACTAATGGTATTCTTGTGATTCCCCTTATCCACTATGAATTTCAAGATCATTGCTAGAAGGTTCATTATATTCCCTTTTAGTAAATTGTACACCACATAAGTGTCCAGCAAACTACACCTTTCAACATAACTACTCTTGGAAAGATTAAGGTAGCTAATAAGGATATGAGGCATTGAGATAGTAAATCTAATTGCCTACTCCAGGGTCTCCCATCTTTGGTGTTTTTAGTATGAAGGCATATGAAATTGACAACTTCTACCAAATCCAGATCATCAGCATCCCACTTATGATAGGAAAAATTAGTTCTCCCTATAGTAGTTATGTCTAATATATCTCCTAAAATTTCTTCAGAAATTAAAATTTCACATTCTTACACCTATGAGACAATGGCAAGCTTTCCATCAATTTCTTCTTTTCTCATGTGTGTGTAGAATGTCTTAACTAGCTCATCACATATAGTTTCATCTAATTTTAGAAAAGTCTCTCAACCAATGGCAACAAAATAAAGAGAGATAGGTATACCTATCTCATCAAACATCATGGGAGGCAAGATCTACCCAGCAACCACCTTTCGTTTCTTGTACTACATTTTATAGAGGACTTCAGCTTCCTTTGATTGAAACATTTTTTGTGGTGTTGATGTCTTTCCTTTTTATACGATTATCTTTATCTTCTTTCCCCTTTTATCTTTAGGAATCATCTCTTCACGAGATAGTTCATTCTTATTAATGGTGTCTTTAATAGTATCTTCAATCATAGGTGCTTAGTCTTTCTTTTTTTTCTTCCCTTTTTCTTCTTCCTCTTTCTTTTCAGCATCACGGTTTTCTTTTTATTCAGAAAATTTCCCAGCTTAATTTGCAAGACTTCCTCTGGTTTGTGGACATCTTATTAGTTGAGTCGGTTCTTGATCTGAATCAATATCATTGATGTTCCAATGTACTCTAGACACTTTCATATCTTTAGAACCAGGTTGAGAGTATTAGATCACGGAAGAGAAAGAGACAAGTTCATTAGGAGTGGAATCAGAAACATGAGCTTCACCAAGGTTAGCAGTGGAAGTTGGGGTTTTCTTCTGTCCCTTGATTTTGTTATGGCCATTATAGATAAGGAGTTTTTGGAGGAAAGAACTGAGAGAAGGTATAAAGTTAGGGTGCAGAGAGAAAGAGAACTACACTTCTGAAAAAGAACATAATGAGTAGAAGGGAGAAGTCTGTCCCTGGTATATTAAGTGATTTTTGGACCTTGATTTCATGTGAGGATGGACAGTCATACACACTAAAAGAAGAAGTGAATTGTCTGCATATCATCTGTCAATTCCGTACAACCGCTTGTCAGAAATATGCACGCATTTCTTTAAATGCTGAAACAACGCCATGAATGACTTCCTTTTAAGGACATGTGTATAATACTCTGTTAAATTGAGAGGTGCCTTTTAAAGTAGAAGGAGCTTACTACAAGGAGTTCTCAAAACTGAAAGGATCCTTCTAAAGTAGAGGGACCTTACTAATATTTACAGAAAGAAGTAGCATAGAAAATTCATACAGATATTATATCAGATAGGCTGCGCATACCAAGTTCTTTTCTTAACATGCAAAGCTTATCTTTAGAGAGGGGTTTAGTGAAGATATCAGCTACTTAATTTTCAATATTAGTCCTAGAATGATGCATAGGATTTTTTAAAAGATTTATTGCACTAGTATTATCTCATAATATAAGAATATGATTAAAGTTCAGAGAAAAATCCTCGAGTTGATGCTTCATCCATAAGATTTGAGCACAACAGCTGATAGCTGCTATATATTCAGATTCAGTTGTTAAAAGTGTTATGCAATTTTGTTTCTTGCAAGACCAAGAAACTAGATATCCTCCAAGAAATTAACAATGACTACTTGTCCTTTTTCAATTGACTTTATCATATGCATAATTTGCATCACAATAGCTAACTATATTAAAAAAATCATTTTTTGGATACCATAGTACAAAATCCATAGTTCCGTGAAGATATTGAAAGATCCTTTTGACTGCTTGAAGGTGTCTTTCTTTTTGATCTGATTGAAAATGTGTGCAAAGGAACACACTAAACATAATATCTGGTCTTGAGCTTGTAAGATATAGTAGTGACCCAGTCATTCCTCTATACTTTGTCTCATCTTTAGCCTTACCTTCTTCATCCTTATCAAGTTTTGTTCCAATATACTTAAGAGTACCTATAGGTTTGGGATTCTCCAAATGGTACTTCTTGATGAGTTCCTTTGTGTATTTGTCTTGGCTAATGAAGATTTCTTTGTCTATTTACCTGATTTGTAATTCGAGAAACAAAGATAGTTCTCCCATTATGCTCATTTCAAGCTCCTCCTACATTAATGCTGAGATTTCTTCACAAAAGGACTGATTAGTAGCACCAAATATTATGTCATCATCATATATTTGCACTATGAGTAAATCATTCTCCCCTTTCTTAATAAATAAGGTTTTATCTACCTTTCCTTTTTCAAAATTATTCTTAAGTAGAAAATTACTTAACGTCTTATACCATGCTCGACGGCCCTGTTTTAGACCATACAGGGCCTTAGTTAACTTCATCACATAGTCAGGACGATTTTCATCTTCAAAGCCTGGAGGTTGCTTAACAAGCATTTCTTCGTTAGTATATCCATTTAAGAAAGCACTTTTGACATCCATTTGGAACAATATGAAGTTTCTATAACATACAAAGGCAAGTAAAATTCTAATCGATTCCAGTCTTATAACACGGGCATAAGTTTCTTTAAAATCAATACCTTCTTGTTGATTATAACCTTAAGCTATAATTTTAGCTTTGTTTCTTACTACCTTATCATTTTCTTCAAGTTTGTTTGGAAAAATCCAACAAGTTCCAATGACTAAATTGTTTTATAGACGATATACTAAATTCTAAACTTTGTGTTTTGTCAAACTGATTCAATTCGTCTTTCAAAGCAGAAATCCAATTTTTATCAGTAAAAGCTTCTTTAACGATCTTAGGTTCTAATTGTGAGATGAGGGCAGAAAATTTGTTCTAAAAGGAAGATATATTTCTTATACTTTCTAAAGGGTCTCCTAGAATGTATTGATATATATCTTTACCTCTCCATTCTCTTGGTATTCATCGTTGCATAGGCTCCTGCTGAGAGGAAGGAGCCTCCTCCATCCTGGTTTCATAAGGACCTTCTTAATCTGGTGATTCTGAGGGTATTGTAGGTGTAGTCAATGTATTTTTAGGAACCAAGGGATATTCTTCATCATCTGAATCAACTGTTCTTTTCGAGGGTAGTGCTTTATCAAATACTACATGTATCAATTCTTCTATCTTCTTTATTCTTTTATTGTGAACTCTAAATCCTTTACTAGCAATATTGTAGCCCAAAAAGATATTTCAAGGTTGTCTTTCCCATTATTTAGAACAAAGCATTTGCAACTAAAAGCTCGAAAGTAAGTAACATTCGATTTTCTTCCTTTCCATAGCTCATAGGGGGTTTTTTTCAAAATAGGTCTTATAAGGCACCTGTTGAGTATGTAATAAGCAGTTGATACTAATTCTGCCCAGTAACCATGGGATAGGACACTTTCACATAGCATTGTTCTGGCCATATCAACTAAGGTCCTGTTCTTTCTCTCAACAACACTATTCTACTAAGGAGTCCTTGGGCATGAAAAGTTGTGATTTACATCGTTATTATCACAAAAATATTCAAACTTTCTGTTATCAAATTCTCCTCCATGATCACTTCAAATTAAAGTAATGCAGTATCCTTTTTTATCTGAATTTTGCTGCAAACTTCTCAAAAACTTCAAAAGCATCATCTTTATTTGATAGAAAATAAACCCATGTAAATTTAGAATAATCATTAAATAAAACAAAATCGTATTGTTTACCACCAAAACATTGAGTCCTAGTACGACCAAATAAATCCAGATGCACAAATTCAAACGGTTGTTTAGTAGATACAATATTTTTAAGAGGAAAGTTACTTCTAACTTGTTTAGCTTTTAAACAAACCTCACAAACCTAATTGCTTTCAAACTTCAAGGAAGGTATTCCTCTTACTAACTCATTTTTGGACAATTTTGATAGAATGTTCACAATTCTCATTTTAGGTACCTAAAATTTTATGGGTCCTTTCAGGTTAGTAGCTTGACCTTTCAGTCTCCAAACATACATTTAAGATAATTTCTCCATTTTATGAAAGTTACAAGAATGACTAATGTAACCAAGTCTACCACAGTAGAAACATAAAATAGATGAATGAGAATTGTTATAATTCCTACCATGTATTAGGTTTTTGTTATTTTAACTATAGTCACTGTTGGATTTAACAAAGAAATTCTTTATGGCCTAATATTATTATTTTCATTGTAACCTATTCCATCTTTATCAAAAACGCATTTACCACTACCAAGTAATGCATCAAGGATGTTCCTTCCATCAACAAACTTTGCAGGATCCTTTTCTTCCTTCCATCAACAAACTTTGCAAGATCCTTTTTTAGAGATAAGATCTTCCCTACATACTTCTCTTCTTAAATTCTACGTCGACAACTTTTTTTTTTAGCTGTCTCACTTTAGCATAATCATCTAAAGCAAAATATTTTCCAACTTAGCTATTGTTTCTTCCAAAGCTTCATTTTCAGTGACCCTTTGCTTATAATCAACTTTAAGAGACATATTTTCGGTCGCCAAACTCTCATACACATATTCTAATGATTTAATCTTACTCTTTAGAGATGCATCATTGTTCTTAGACTTCTCAACTTCTTTAAAATACTTTACAGTCAACTTTTTTTGCTGATCATACAATTCATGATCTACATTTTTCAATTTATCAACTTCAATATCAGACTCAGAATAATATACCTTATCATCTCCTGATTCAACCATGAAGCAAACGTTGTTGACTTCTTTTGTCTCTTTTTCTTCAAAGTTTTCATAATTCTCATTAGTCATCGCTTGCTTTCTAGATTTTCTATTCTTTGACTTGTTCTTTTGAAGAAAAGGACATTCAGGTCTTGTGTGTCCAATCTTCTTGCCGTGATAACATATGATTTGATTGTTTTGTGTATTGCAATTGCTGCTGCTTCCTTCTGATAGGAACCTGTCTTTCCTACCTTTCTTATTTCCTTCTCTTTTCTTCATCAGCTTCTTTTTATAGAAGCAAACATTTTTCTAACCATGAAGTTAAACTCTTCATCTCTGTCTACTTGCAACTCAGTGTCACTTTCATCACCATTTGATTCTTTAGTTGCTTTTAGTTCCATTCCTTTTTTGTAGGAGGATCCTTCACCTGTCCTAAGCTCGGTTTCATGGATCATAAAATTTTCTCATAACTAGTAGAGTGAAATAGTGTATAGATCCTTTGAAGTTTCTAAAGTTGTCACCTTAGGTCTCCATTCCTTTAGTACTAATCTTAGAATCTTCGTTACGAGCTCATTATTGACATATATCTTTCATAAGTTCTTTAAGGTCATGATGATGTTATTAAACCGTCTAAAGAATTCATCTATAGTTTCTCCTTGTTTCATGCCAATAGTTTCGTATTGATGCACTAAAAGACTTATTCTATGTTTCTTTACCTCATTCGTTCCTCCAAAGGTAACTTGTAGGTTATCCCATATTTCCTTTGTTGTAGAGCAATAGGATAACTTTTCATATTCTTCTGGAGATAGTGCATAGATCAGACGATGTCTTGTTTTAGTGTTTAGCTGTACATTTCTTCTGTTAGCATCAAACCATACTTGTACATTTTTAATAGTGGGAAGTATAACTCCAACTCTGATGGCTTGCCTGATTTCAATATCTAGAAATTGGAGATAGATTGTCATTCTCTCTTTCTAGTATAAATAGTTGTTTCCATTGAAGTAAGGAGGCTTTGAAACAAATTGTCCTTCAAGGCTTCTCAAATTGTTTGCCATAATATATCACGTGCTGTAAAATATAATAAATGTGAAACCTTGCTATGATACTAAATGATAAAGCAAACACAAGCAAGAGGAGGGTCAATTGTGTGTAAAAAAAATCAAGATACTTTCAAATCAATAAGATTCTGCTTAAACAAAATAAATTTATATAAAGAAGGGTTCTATAAACTTTTCGAAAGGATCAAGTTAACTCTTAAATAGAAAGGAGCCAATTAATCAAAAGGAGTTTGCTAATGCTCAAAACAATAGGAGCCTTTTTAATCGATAGGATCCTGATAGTGCTAAAAAAGAAAGGAGCATGTTTAATCGATAGGATCCTGCTAACGCTAAAAAAGAAACCTCTTGAGATATAAAAATAGAAAGAGCCTATTGAAAAACTGAAGAAGTCTCTTGAAAACTTATAATGCAGAAATTTAAAAATAAGGAAGAGAAAGAAAATAACACAGTAGATTTATACTGGTTCGACTTATAACGAAGCCTACGTCTAGCTAGTCCCCAAGTATCTAACTTAAGTATATTACTATAAAAACTAAGTAGTAATTTGACTAGCCTCTTTATGCTCACAAGTGTATATTTTTCAAGATTCTTCAACCTTTCATATTAGTAGTATTTTGTTAGCCTCTATAAGCTCTCAACAAGAAATATATGAAGATTTTACAATCTCTCTTAATAGAGTGATATCACTTTCTAAAGCACAAAGAGTTTAATATAACTTTTAAGAATATTTGATGCTTTAAGATATTTTACAAGTCTTCGAGTGTTGTTCGCAAATGCTTTAAGATATTTCTCCTGACGTTGCTATCGTCACGGCTCTTGCGATGAACGGATGGGTTTGCAGTTACCCGTCGTTCATCCGCCACCGCATCATGATTCCCACACGCAATCTTCGCATCCAAATGATCAACCGCAGCTCCACAACCAAAATCATGAAGAACAGAGCATAGTCTTGGAAGACGACGCCGAGGTCAATTCGCATCCCACTTCCCAGCGCCCCCTGGATGCAAATCCTCCTGCACCGCCGCAAACCTCCCTCACTAAGAAACAGATAGAGGGAGCGGCCAACCTATTGATTCGCCAAGTCCTGCAGTCTCAACCCGAACAACAGCAGACCGCCGTTCGGCATATTGGTGTGACGACCGATCGCCACCCTGTTGAAGCCCTAGAAAAAATCATGGACGATCGAGTCAATTTGGCCATGAATTCCCACCCGGGCCACATGTCCGCACAGTATAATTCTCCTTTCATTCTGGAGATCCTGGATAGTTTTCCTGCGGTCGGCACCAAAATACCGACACCTGAGAAATATACTGGAAAGACCGATCCCCTAGATTATCTGCAGCACTTCCAGTCGATGATGAACCTGCATTGCGT
>JANKYE010000002.1:12136722-12147658 GCA_032467995.1 Erythroxylum dillonii | reverse complement strand
AGGTATGTGTAAATAAATCGATCCATTAAATTGTGTTGTAGACATGCTCACTGTCACTTGAAGGTGACAGAACAATAGCGAGTAAAGCGCGAAGACCAATAACCTTGCTTCACTTGGACTATCTTGCTTCAACAATTCTAAAATCATATGGTTCATGGAAAAATCAAGGCTATGCTCAGCAATGGTCACACAAAACAAGTTTATCATGTTGGACATCTTGTGTAAGCATTCCTTTCCTCAGTACTATTAACAGTTGAGAAGTCACACTATCTAGATAATCCCATATAAGGTTTAGGGGCTGGCTAGTTGCATGAACACTGAATTAAAACCTCAAAAATCGATGAAGGCAGTTAACGCCATGAAACGATGAGTCTTGTCCTATAAATATAAAGAAAACAACATTACAAACTAGTTCAAATAAAAAACATATATAACTCTTAAGCCCTCTCAAATATAACAACACAAATTATTTCAAACTATCTAGATAATCCCATATAAGGTTTGGGGGCTAACTAGCCGCATGAACACTGAATTAAAACCTCAAAACTCGATAAAGGCAGTTAACACCATGAAACGATGAGTCTTGTCCTATAAATATAAAGAAAACAACATTACAAACTAGTTCAAATAAAAACCTATATAACTCTTAAGCCCTCTCAAATATAACAACACAAATCAGCCCAAAAACAACTGAGATTTCTCCTCATTTGCATGCACCGTAAATGAATTATAAGAAACTTGAACTTACTCTTAAAAGCTTGTAGAGTTGCTCCATATGAGGGCTTAGGATCACCAAGACAAAGAAGAAGAGTGACCAAAAAGGTAGCCAACCTAGCAATTTGATTCAAGTAATTTAAGGTCACAATAGCTATAGAAATTCATAGCTTCTAGAGCTGTGTAAAAGAGATAGAGTTATATACGGTATACCTTACAAGTTATAGAATCAAGATGAACAGCTAATTCACAATGTAAAGAATAAATATGTGAATGCAAACTTCAAAAGAAATATGATGAAGAAGGATAGTGCGGAAACAATAGTACCAGAAAGGCTAAAGAAAGACATGTAAACCTAATATAAAAGAGAATATATGAGAAATATGAACATTTGACATTTGACAAGAGGACGTTAGAATAAGAGAGAGTAACTTGAGCCACTTTGCTAACGATCCTATGTATAAATTTTTTTGTGCACATATTATTATTTTTCTTCTAATTCCAAGCCACTTATGGAGTAAACTTCTGTCAACACATGCAAATATACAATTATTGAGTAAAAGAAAGAATAGATCTTGAACATAGTTCATCTTAGAGAAGCATTATGACAGAATTCACAATTTTTGGGCTAACATGAAGGCTACCGCAAACAACTTTAAGTTGGTTAATTAATTCTTGTTTAACTTGATGCATAAATTCTCAGATTAAAAAAACCTGGAAGATACACTTACAGCTATATGTTTGTTTTGTTTATCCATCCAGTGCAAATGTTGCCCTCTTATTCTCCCCACAGCTTCAAACCAAAGAGTAAATACATTGTCTACACCTAAAGGAGGCCACTGGCTTTTTACACCATCTGCAAGTGCGGTTAGGATGTTTGCAAGCACGTTACAAAGTGCATGGTGAAGTTTACTTTTGCATTTGGGCGGAGCACGGTTAAGAGGATTAGCTTTTGCCACAAAGGAAGCTGAAGCATTTAGACCTCCGTCCGTCTTAACCCGCGTCAAATCAAAGTTTATCCCTTTCCTCAATGCGTTTATCTTGAGACAAAGTTAATGTATACACACACCCCAAGCTTCAGCTACCGCATCCCATTAATGACGCTGCGAGCAATGCTAGTGTCAATTTGACGAGCACTTAGCTCCATAAAGAATCGCTCAGTTACAAAGCTAAATCTATGAAGTGCAAGACAATACAAAATACAAATTGGTTAGGTTTCAGGACACAAGGGGAGGCAAGCCCAAACGTCAGCCTCCACTTTAATCATGAATAAATAAAAGTAAAATGCAAATAAAATATATTCTGATTTTTCTCAATCAACTTTAATTTTAAAAAAAACACATATACATAATATTTGTTTTTATCCCTAAAATATTATATATAGGACAAATATTATTTCAAATATTAATATTTATTTAAAAATAACAAAAATAGTATAGTTCAGACTGGGCTGGCTTGGCCTAGCCAACCCGGATACTCATTAGTAAATAAAATTTTTTAGGTAATTTAATTTTACTAGATATATTCTGAATACTCGTAAGTAAATAGAAAAAATTTATATTTTAAATATACATTAGTAAATAGGTATATAAATAATATGTAATATTAATAAATACCCTTTAGAAAATAGTTGCAACAATTTTAGATGTTGAATGTATAAGACTTTACTACACCATTTTTTGTTATCTTTTCTTATATATAGCAACAAATAAAGTGTTGATAGGGAAAAGAATTTGGGTTCTTTTTACTGATAAGGAAACCCTGTGGGTTAAGTGAGTTCGTACAATTATTTTGCCAAGGAAAAATTTTTGGACTATTTTACCTAGCAATGGAAATTCGTGGAGTTGGTGGAAGATATTGTCTGATAGAGACCAACTTGGGAACCAATTTCGATTTACAATCGGGAATAGTATCTCTACTTTTTTATGGCAGAATCCTTAACATCCGAGCGGTATCCTGTTGGCTCGCTCGACTCCACGATTGATCAATGGGTCATATCTTCCCATAAATGCCAGAGTATCAGATGTTATTTGGCACAATAAATGGAGGTGGTAAGATACAAATGTAGAGCCTATTCGCAACCTAGAACCCCTTCTTTCTAACCCAGATTCATCCAGTGAAGATAGACTAGAATGGCTAGCCAGCCCTTCCAAGCAATATACTAATGAGTCAACATACAATCTCATGAGACCGATCAATCCAATGGTGCCTTGGTATCCATTAGTATGGCATAAGGGGAATAGTCCTTAATGTTCCTTCATCTTATGGTTGGCCTTCCAGAAAAAATTACATACTAGGAATAAACTACTGTTCCTCCACATCCTCAACCAATGTTCTTTGTGTGTTTTGGATTCTAAGACTATTGACCATATATTCTTTCATTGTTCTTTCTCAAGATCAATTTGGTTCAATACTCTTAACCTTTTTCACCTTCCCAGTCCTCAACTCACCGATCTCCATTCCACCCTTTTATGGGTTAACATGTCTCCACCCTCCAACCATAGTAACTTTCATATCTTCTGTATTGTCCTGTCTGCTGTTGTGTATAATCTATGGTCTGAACAAAACCTTCGAACCTTCAACGATGTAGCCTCGGATATCAGGAGTTTTACCTCGCGAGTAATCTTACAAGTTATGGAGCATCTCTGCTTAAACACCGAGAGAAGGTAATTGTGTGTGTGTTTAGTTTCATTTTATTCTTATTGAAAAGGTTCAAGTTTCAATGACATTTCAAGGGTACTAAGGAGGTTGTTATATACTTCCTTCACACTGATAATAGGCAGGTCATCAGGAGGAGATCCATTTCCTATAGTGGTACTGTTCAGAAAGGCATATGAGCAGAAGGCAACCTTGACCGTAGACAAGGAAATGGGACTTTCTCACTTTTTCTTGTTGAGTTATGTTGATTGTGGTTTTGGTATTACGGTTGGAATCTAATTGCTGGTCACTTTTTGTTGTTATCATGCTAGCTGGTGAAATTCTGTAACAGGTTAGTGGATTTAGTTTCTTAGTCTTCTAAGTAGGCAATTTGTGAAGGAGTGGTGTTGGTAATTTTCTTCCACGCCTTGCTCACGGTTCCTACGTATATGCGCGAGCCTTTTGGTAGGCTAGAGATTTTTTCGAAAATCACTAGTTATGTATCACTAGTTGTGTATATGATATTTTCTTATTTGTATAAAAGTTTATATTGAATTACCCAAAAAAATTATCATTATCGTTGTCTTTTAATATTAATAAAGGCAACACTTTAAAAATTGTTGTGCTATATTAATTTTTAGCAACAAATTTTTAAACTATTACAAAGTCTAAAGCTCTTTTTGCCATAAGTTTAAGTTGGCGAGAGTCAAAAGTGATGGACTTGAATCAAGTTCATTATATAAAAGATAAAGGCCTGTTTAGTATATGGCGGAAAAGCCATATATTAGCATTTTGAAGCTAATACCTTTTGTTTAGTTAACAGCAAGTGGATTGACTTGTTTAACCTAACTAGCTGAAAATCGAAAGCTCCAGAAATGAGCATTTTTACCCAACCAGCTAATTAAATTTGTTAGCCTAACGATTGTGCCCTCACTAAAGAGAGGGTAACAAGATTGGAAAGATTTGATAACCCAAAAGGAATGTTCCCGTGAAGAGAATTGTCTTCCAAAACCAATGCTTTGCGATGGGCCAACTTTGAGAAGCTTTCAGGAATTGGACCTGTAATATGTTGCATTCTAGTAATGTGTAGTGTCTCCAAGAAAGACAAGCTGCCTGGAGAAGGTGATAACACGCCAATCACGTAATAGTTACTGTCTCTTACATCTCCTTACCAACAAATATCATAGCAGAGCATTCAATGTTCATTAGTTCTAAAATATATTGACATACATTATTTTATATTTTTTAGATATACGCAATAATTAGAAATTATATAATTTAAATAAATTACTTAACAAATAAAAAATTTGTGTTAGTATTAATAAGTTCACTTTTTTTACTTAATTACATTGCTAACTATTAGGATTGAAAATCTAAATTCTTACAAAAATATTCAATGAAATACTAAGAAATAATATTCATGTTATGAATTTTTTTAAGGCATGCCCTTATAAGTCATTTTATACATAAACAACTAATATAAAACATATAATTTTACAAAACATTTTTAATAAACAGTTGATGTTATTCGCTGATCAAATCAGTTGATATAATTAATTAACAGCTAATGCATTCAGCTAATTACCAAACAGGGCCAAAGTCAAATAAGTGCTTATGGATGGAAATAAAATTAAGAGGAGATGTCAAAGCTACTTCTATAAGCTTTTTAATGAAGGCAAAAATAAAATATTTTTTGAGATATTAGCACTTCTGAGCTTTACCGTAACTTCACTCATTATTGGCATATTACAAAAGGAGAAATTAAAGGAGTTTTGAGGAAGATGATGAGTAGAAGGACAATAAGACTTTAGAACCCATAGAGGTGTGGATGAGCCTAGGAGAAAAGAGTTTTACTTGGTTAGCTAAACTTTTTAATGTAATCCCTAAGTTTACCAAAATATCGGATGAGTGGAGACTTAGCACTAATTCCTTTCTAGGAAAACAGCACTAATTCCTCTCTACAAGAGCAAAGGGAACATCCAAAACTATAACAACTATAAAGGAATCAAGCTACTCAATCACACCATGAAGTTATAAGAGAAAGTGATTAAGATAAGAGTAATGGGTACACCTATTTTGAAGAACCAATATGATTTTATGTTAGGGAGGTCTATGGCAGAAGCTATACATCTCCTTAGATGATTAATGGAATATTATAGAGACAAACAAAGGTACTTTCATATGGTTTTTATCTATTTAGAGAAGACTTATGACAAGGTATATAGGGAAACCATGTAGTGATATTTAGAAGTCAAGGGAGTTCCCGTCGCCTATATAAGGATTATTACATATTAGGCATATGTATGAACGTGTTAAGACTAATGTAAGGACTATAATAGTGGTACAGAACATTTTCTATAAATATCAGGCTATACTAAGGATCCTTGTTGAGCCCTTTCATATTTAAAGTAGTTATATATAGATGAGCTTATCAAAAATATCCAAGGGGACGTGCTTTGATATATATTGTTTGTTAATGACACTATTCTAATGGATGAAACAAAGGAGGATGTTCATGTCAAGCTATAACTTTGGAGGGATACATTAGAGTCAAAAGTCTTTAAATTAAGAAAGACTAAGATTGCGTTCTTAAAATGTAACTTTTTGGGTCGTCATGAGGTTGCATTCGATTTGGTAATCAAGATTAGAATAGAAGTTATACTGTAGAAAGATTATTTTAAGTGCCTTGGATCCATTATCCAAAGCAGTGGTGAGGTAGAGGATGACATAGTGCACCGTATCAAATCAGGGCCGCTTAAATAGAGGAGCAACTCAGGAATTTTATATGACAAAAAGATACCACATAAGCTAAAAGGTAAATTCTAATGTTTAACAATTAGGTCGACCGTGTTTTATGGTATAGAGTGTTGGCCCTTCAAACAAGTGCATAGTCAAAAGTTAAAAGTTGCAAAGATTAAGATACTTCATTGGATTTGCTATCTTATAAGGAGAGATAAGGTCAAGAATGTAGTGATAAGAGACAAGTTAGAGGTGGATAATATTGATAGTAAACAAAGGGAGACAAAGCTTAGATGATTTGAACATATTAAGAGGAGATATCCTAACACCCTAATAAGATATAAGAAGATTATACTTATAGATTGTAAGAGAAGAGAAAGACCTAAGAAGAATTGGGGAGAAATGATTATGAATGACATACCCTTCTAGAGATTTTAAAGGACTTAGCCCTCAATAAAAAAAAACTTTAGCAAACTAGAATATGGATAAAGAACCCTATATAGAGAAGTCATTCTCTTATCATAAGCCTCTTGAATTTTTTTTCCAATTCTTGTGGCTTTTATTAGCACTAATAATTTTTTGGTCTCACTAACCCCTTTTTTCCTCTTTCTATTGCCTGTTTGTTTTATTAACTTTTTCATTTTCTTTCTCGTCGATTTAATTATTTACTTATTTTTATCTTTTCCTTTATTTATCTGTATTTTATGTTGCTTACCTTTATCTCTATATTTATCCTTTACCTTATTTTATTTAATGTAATGTAATTTACTTTAATGTTTTAACCATTTTCAAAAGAAACTTTAATGAGTCTATTAGAAATAGCCTCTATATTAACTATAGGTAAAGGTGCATACTTTTGGATCTCCACAGATCTCCCGTCTTAGTAGGATTCTTAATGAATTGTTACTATTGTTGTTATTATTGTTGATGTTATAATATTGATCATTCAATAAAGAATTTGGTAGAGTTTTCGCAAAGACAACCAAAGATAAATCACTCTTGTTGATGACAACTAAAGGACGATCTTCACAGTCATCATCTCCAAGATTATAAGCAATTGCAATGAATTCTGATTTCACTCTAAATATAGAAAAAATGATTTTTTAAATTTATCATTAACATCTTACTTCAAATGTAGAAAAATGAATCTTTTCAATTTATTATTTACTGATGATTAACATTTATATGTAAAAAGAATAAGGTCTCAATCATACTTTACGAATATTTAGGAAGAATTTAAGTTTGTATATGAATTGTCAATAAATTCTACTAAAAGTTCTGGTTCAGTCGGATTTTGCTGGGGCTGAACATCGTTGTTTGGATCCATGATTCTGTGTGGCTTTGGCTGATGAACACCTGTAAAACAAGTAAAGGTACGCCGGGGGTTGGTTCCCGGAAGGCCTCTCCGACGCTCAAGTTAGTACTTTGAGAGAGTTTCGGTTGCTAAGAATAGAGAAGAGACTAGGGTTGTAATCTCGTACCTGTATCATGGTAGAATAGTACCTTATATATGCCGTGGATTACCACTAGGTTTAGGTCTTTACGTAGATCATTGTGTTTGCATGGGAGTCTAACACCTGATGGGCCGTGGACATGTGGAAACGGGCCTGAGCCTGGCACAACCGACTCGACCATAAGCCCCCCTACTCCTCGAGTTTGAGCCAAGGGAAGGGTCGAAGGAGTACTTAAGTATGAGACAACGTGCTTCTTCGGTAGCTCGTGCTAGGCCCGATCGATCGATTACGTTGTGATGCGTCCGATCGAGCAGATGCAATGTCTCGGCGATCCGGTTGAAGATAATGGCGGAACCAACCGATCGGCTATAGCAATGTGGCGGATATAACGGGTATAACGGCGAAGTTGGTCGGGCGTGTGTAATAGCGAGATCGATCGACTGGGTAGCTAGACTTAAGCAGAGCTCTAGGCGTGATCATTACTGACGGTTAACGTTTTCTGACAGGTTGTCATGTACGTCTTTCTGGCTACTGTACAGCTGTCGAGTGCGTCCTTTTGACAGCCGCGCAGCCGTCAAGCGTGTCCTTTCAGTTAGCGTGCCGTTGTGGTTTTCAAACAACCCTAATTTACTTCACCTTAGATTCTGCCGCGTGTCCGCTACGGTCCGAATGTTCACCACGTGTCAGGCATTGGTGGAGTGTCCGTTCGGCCAATCTTCCATAAATACTCAAGACCGATAAACTTCAAACTTTCCTCACGTTTATTTCATTCTCCGGTTTCCATTCTATTTTCCTTCGCGCCCTCTTGCTTTCAGTTTTCGGAGCTTTCTTTCCGCTGTCTTCAAACTTCCGACTTCCATCACCAAACTAGGTGCGCCTTTTCTCGAACCCTTTCCCCTCAAATTTCTTTTACTTTGCGATGTCGTCAGTTAGCCCTAGAGAGGAAGCCAGTCGCAGGGAGGAAAACGTCGAAGGGGCCTCCCGGACTACTGGGTCGCTAGAAGCAGCGGCAGAAATAGTAGAAATGCCGGAGGCCGGTGGGAATGAGGCGCCTGAGGCAGGGGGAATCGAGGAAGTCGAGGTGAGTACCCGGAAGGATGGGCAAATTGTGGAGAAACCGCCAAGTGACCTATCAACGATGACCGCCGTGGAGTTGAATTGGTCAGTTATCAGGAATAACATTCCTTCGGCGTCGGGTCCCAGGCTGGCTGCCGAGAATGAGCAGATTTATAGCAGTTCGGGAGGGTATTTTGTTGTATCGGACAGCTTTTTCGCGACTGGTGGTATGAGGCTTCCGTATGCCCCGGTTATTGATGAGGTGTGCCACTCCTTCCAGCTAAGGCCAAGCCAAATTCCTCCGAACGGTTGGAGGTTTATGAACGGTTGGAGGTTTATGAACGGTCTGGCCTTGCTCTGCCATCAGTTTAGGTGTCCCCCATCAGTCGACATCCTGCGGCATTTCTTGAGAATGAACCAGAGCTCGAGTGCCGGGGCCGGAGTCCCTCATCTCCAATATAGAGATGCGCGTTATCGCCCTGCTGGGACGGCCTCAAAAGTTCAAGCTTGGAAGACGAAGTACTTCTTCGTGAGGCCCCCAGGAACGCCCCATGAGTCCAGGCCATGGAGATATCCCCTAGCCGAGCGCTGGAACGACCTCTCGAGCTTGTGTATTACCAAGGAGGAGTGGAAGGTGGTCGATCGCATCAAGGCGCTCGGGCGTTACAATTTTGATTCCCTCATTCGGGGATATCACGGGGGAGCCTCGGCCAATTCATTCCTGATCGACCCCCCACCCAGAATTAGTGGTCTAGGAGAATAAGTTACTTCCTCCGGTTGATTACCCGTGGTTGAATTATTTATTGTATCTATAAGTACGGGTTTCAGCTTCTAACCTGCTGTCACTGTTGTGCAGACATGGCAAGGCTCGATGATTTCCCATCCGCCTCCTCCAAACCCTCCAAAAGCCAGTCGAAAGCTAAGAAGTCGAAGGCAAGGAGAGGGGAGAGCAGCACCGATGTTGTGCCATCGTCAGTATCCGAGCGAGGCGTCACTGGGGTTGCTGCTTCCGAGCCGTCTGCGGCGCTTGCTTTGACTGCTGCTCCCAAGCGGCCGGTCGTATTCATAGAGGAGGAAGAGGGAGAGGTGGAGCCGCCTCTCAAGAGAAAGAAGACCGTTCGGGTAATTGACCCGCCCCGCCCATCAGGCCAAGGCAAAACTAAGGAAAAAGAGGGAGAGCTTGTTGCCCGGTCGGATAAGGGCAAAGAGAAAAAACATACGGCAAACGCCAAGAAGTGGGAGCCTGCGATCAACCCGGACAGGAATGTATTGCTTGGGGACGTTGACGTTGCCCTTCACATTGCTCAGAGGGTCGTTCCCCCTATGGACGAGGAACGCTTTGATTCGTTGACTAATCCGGAGCTGTCGGCGCGTCTCGTCCGTAATTGCGCGAGGGATATGTCACTTGCTTATGCGCTGCATCGACGTGTCGAACAAATCAGCGAGACTTCCCTAGCGCTGGATCTGGAGGTCCACGATCTTCTTGAGCAAGTGAAGACTTTGAGGGCCAAGCTGTCAGAAGCAAAGGATGAGAGGGACCTCGCGCGGGCTCAACTTGCTTCTTTGGAGGAGGATCAAAGTGGTGAGAAGGAATCCTGGGAGGAGGAGAGGGACCTTTTGAAAGCTCGGCTCGCTACGGGAGAGGAGGAGAAAAGCAGGGTGGTAACAGGGAAAGACGAGCTGGATAAAAAGTGTCAGGCGTTGCAGCTCGATAACGATTATTTGAGGAGCAAGGTGCTCACTGCCGAGTCTAGGGTAAAAAAGGAACAAGAGATCCGATCCAAATTCCTTCGGGATTATGAAGATGCGGTGAACAGCAAGATAAGGGCTGGGAAGGAGCTAGAAGAGTTGCGCAGCTCTATAAAGGGGGAGAGAATCGCTGCGATCAAGCGATGGAAAGATCGGTATTTGCAGAGGGAGTGCCATGAGTATGCTTGCGACTTGGCTCTTTCCATCCTGAAAAGTTGTCACAGCGTTTGTGTTCCTGACGGGTCGGATCCTCCTTCCTTCGAGGGTTACGCCGAGCCAATGCTTCCCCCTCGGCTCGGCCTTTCAATAGAGGAGATGAGAGAAATGATTGAGCAAGAACGAGAGGTGTTGCCAGATGAGACGTTGGACCTCAGCTCGGACGAGGATAAGGAGCAAGATCAAACTCATAAGGGTGTTTCTATAGTTCCTCCTGCAGGCTCTGATCCCGCCTCGGTTGCTCATCCGGACCCCCTCCTGTCGATTCGACTCTTATGCCGGCCCCCGAAGCTGCTTCGCCAGAACCGGTTGGTGGCTCTTCCCCTCTTGTCAAGGGATAATCTTTTACTTTTCCTCCTCTCAAAGCCCAT
>JANKYE010000002.1:11994913-12024998 GCA_032467995.1 Erythroxylum dillonii | reverse complement strand
AGAGTTTATAAGGAATCATGTGTACGTATGAGGGAATCTGTATAAGTAGTTGGATTTCGGAAACGGGATCCAACAATAAGCCTATTTGTAGGTGTTAAAGATTAACAAACTTGCAGATCCCTCTATACTAGTTGAGGCAGATGGGGGCTGTTGTTGACTGGCTTTATTGGTAGATAAAGTCGACTGCTATTATTGGTTAGTTTTTGATACTTGCCTCCTTCTTCCTTTTGTTTATACCCGGTGCCATTATATTAGATATCTATAACTCAAACATCAACAATCCGTATTAACATAACTTAAATATCAACAATACGCATTAACATAAATGTTACCAACATTACATTTCAAACAATATAGACAACACTTTTATTACCTTTAATTATCATAAGTAAGATCTTTAAAATCATCATCATTAATTACATTATGATTCGACTCTTCATCACTATTATGTTCGGCTAAAGCATCATCATTGTCATAGAATTCATCCTCACTATAGTCTTCATCTCTTTCAACGAAAAAAATTGTCTTGTACTTCATTTTCTTCCAGTATATTGGTATCAAAGTCTCTCCTGTAGAATAGTGATATATTTGCATCTTCTATTTGTAGGGCTCCATTATATAGCTCTGATTCAATTTCTTGATATACTTCATCACAATCTTCACTCATTAGACCATTTTTCTTTTCAAAAAAATAGAAGAGATTTTGGTATTGAAACTTTTGAACAACTTTCCAAATATTGCCCAATATGGTGTCATTGAGGTAGAATACTTGCTTCACTTAACTTACAAAGACAAAAGGGTCATTATCATACCATGTGTTACTATCACTGATGCTAGTAATATTGTCATTCACTTTTATGTCACCAAGATTAAACCATTTTCACTTAAATATAACAACGTTTTTATCTATGATGTAATGCAACTCTATTATTTCTAGGATGACACTGTGAAAGTTAATAAATTCATCGTCATGACATCCCTTAATAATAACCACACAATTTTGGCTTCCAAGTCGACTGCCTTGACCTTGTATGTGAAATCTAACTCCATTAACAATGTAACCTCTATATTTTTTGCCACACATATGAGGTCTACATGTTAAAGCAAATAATGTTGTTGTCACCTTTTTCTTGTTACAGTATGTAATCATATCATCTGTAAAACAAAATATAATCAGAGGTTAATCTGATATACAAATTGCCATAAGTTTATAATATTCCATCAATAACTTACTTGAGTCCTACATTATGATGGGAACTTAATCTTATGTATTTCTTTAACATTAACAATCCTTTTGATTCGAATCAAATCTTTCCATCAAAGTCTTCTATGCCACTGAGTTTGTTGGATGACGCATAATGATATCATCAATGTTTTTCTTTTTATCCCACCTTATATTTATGACTATTTTGTTAACATAAAAAGCCTTTGTAGTCATGGTTTAATACGGAAGCATAAAAAGATTTTAAGCGGTATCTTTTTCCCTTTCCCATCATCCACTCACGACCTTAAGGTATAAATGGGACATTCTTCAAGATCTTTACTATACTTTCAAAATATAGAACAATCATACTTACAAGCATGTTTCTTCAAGATCTTTACTATACTTCCAAAATATAGAACAATCATACTTACAAGCATGTATTGATATATATTCCAATTCAAGTCCCTTAACAATTTCTTTACTTCATGTAAGATTTTGACAATTTGTGTCTAACAGGTAATGCATCATTGAGCAAGTCAATTAATATGTCAAAAGATTTGTTAGTCCATTTATTATACACCTTCAAAGGCAACAACTCGACAACAAAAGATAGTTGTGAGAATTTCGAGCACCCTTGATATAATTCTTTTTGAGCAACTTTCAATAAATTCCCAAAATTATTTGTTATAATACTATCAATTATATTAGGTAAACCAGTTTCAGCCATAGTTTTTTAATAATTCCTATAATCCTTTAACATCTCGCCAGTCCCATCATCATCATCGTCATTAATATTACAATCTTTTACATCATTATTGTCATGATCATCAACACCTGTATCAACACTTCTACTATAACTTGCTTTTGAACGTTTTCCATGATAAAGCAGTGGAGAGTATAATTTATCCATGCCTAGGATTAAAGAGTGAACTCTTAAAAATTGACATTTTTTTCCTATGAATGGATTTGAGTGGCATGTTGAATGTTAAGGTTAATATGATATATAAAATAAGTTATTATGTGTCTATATTAGTAATTAAGGAGTTAATTAGGACATAATTGCATACAGGGGCATTTTAAGTTTAATGATTACTTTTTCAATTAAAATACTCTTGATGTTAGGTACTACAATGAACAAACCTTACATTTCCCCTAACGTAAAGATGAGAACATAATTTTTATAATTGTGGGTTGAACTTTCTCTTTTCAAGTTAACTATCAACTATGATGGGTGGATACATTTTTGTTTATATCCAAGGCCAGTGTATTGGGAGCTAGTGCTACCATTCATATGCACATTTCAAGTGGGTGAGAAGAAACTGCTTAGGATGATGAATCTACAATACAATTGTAAATAGGGGCATCTATCATCACTTCAATTAAAACTAATTTGGAATTTACGCAAGGTTTTATACAAAGGAGTACCTATACACTATGCATGCAACTAGATTGAAGTTAATTGGGACTTCTCAAGTATTGATTCTATGAAATACTAGCATATGAATATGTATTATGCAATATCATTCACCCATCAACCTTGACATTAATAAAATCATCCCTATTACAACTTTCATCGAATACTTCATAGGCTCAAAACATTCATCCCTAACTAATAACAAAACCGTTGTCTTTTTCCATTATTCACCAACATGAACACATTTAAACGCATAATGAACCATCAACAGGTGAAATGTACACACATAACCAAACCACATTAAAAAAACCAATACACAAAAAAGCTTTTAACAATAATGAAAGCAAAAAAAAACAAATGCAAAGCACTGACGACTAACCTCGATGGACAATTAACCAAAGACCCAGGAAGCAAACAATGAAAGAAGAAATGAAGACCACGAATGACGGTGATGGAAGAAGAAAACTAGAGGAACAAATGAAGAAAACAAAAACGAAAGGGGAGGGGGAAGCTGCATTTTTCCGTTTAAAATGAAACAAAAACGACATCATTTTTATGTTATTTTTTAAATGTTGCAACATTTGGCGATAATTTCAAAAAATGTCACCAAATGTGAAACAATTAATGACGATTTCTAAAAATGTCACCAAATGTTAAACAATTGGTGATGACGGATGGTGTACATTGGTGACAATTACTGAAAATCATCGCCATTGGTTTAACATTTGGCAACATTTGACTATAATCATCACCAAATGTTAAACCATTGGCGATAATATTTGGTAATTGTCGCCAATGTACATTACCTTTTTAGCAATGATCTCCGAAAATCATCACTAAAGGGACATATTTGGTGATGAATTTTTGGAATCGTCGCCATATTTTTTCCTTTGGAAATGTTTTCTCACAAACATTGCTAAAGAAAATTTTTTGTGATAATTTTATAAATCACCATCAATTCTTTTCATATTTATTGATTTTTATATTTATCAAATTTTTAATATATCATTTCTATAAAAATAGTATAGAATCTATATCTAATAAATATAGTTTTGTGATACCACATAAAATTGTTAAAACATATGTTTTAAAAGAGATTAATAAAAATTATAAATTTATGTAATAAAAATAAACATTTTGTTTTTAGTTTTATAAATTTTTGAAATGACATTATTGTTAACTAAATTTATTTTGGACTTACCATCATTGTCAATAATATTAAATTTGATTTTTAAGAATATGATATTAATATTTAATATTAATTCCATTTTTACTATATTGTAATTACTTTTTAATTAGTTGCATAAATATAAATATATATGGTAATTAATATAATGTTATATGAATGCATATAATAATTGTAACTAGTATAATGATTTATGAATGTATAAATAATAGCCATTTACATCTGACAGGCCTGCAATGTTGAGGTAAATCAACAAGCTCCCACACCTTATTATACCTCATAGATTGCATATCATCCTTCATTGCTTCCTACCACAAGTCCGCAAGGAATTTTAGAAATGGCTTTTGTAAAAGTAACTAGATTCACAACATGTCTTATGTCATAGTCTTACTCACCCAAATAGATTATGCAATATGATGAGATAGCAGGTCACCTTTCTCTGGTGGATCTGCACAACTGCATAGGTTCTTGTACTTCATAAACCTTTTCCTGAATAGGTATAGGTCCCTATGCCTACATATGCATGGTACTCGAACCTTCATCCATCGAACCTGACTGTATGAGAGGCGGATACAAAATAATTGTAGTATCCGTCCTGCTATCTCCTAGAGGATGTGAGGATCCTCCCTCATCATAGACATCGTATTTCAAAAACTTAGCTGTCTGCGATTCCACTATTCTGGCATCTCCTTCTCTACAGTAAAATCTATAGCCTTTAGAGTGGTTAGGATAACCTACTAAATAGCAACGAGTGGAACGAGGTTGTAATTTGCTCTTATAAGGATTATATAACCTTACCTCAGTAGGACAGCCCCACACACGAATGTGTGCAAGGCTTGGCTTCCTTCTAACCCAGAGTTCAAAAGGCATCTTTGGTACTGACTTACTTGGGACACTATTTAAGATATACAATGTCTTCTTAATGGCTTCGCCCCAAAGGTATTCAGGTAGGTTAGTCCTGCTCTGCATTAACCTCATCATGTCCTTTAGGGTGCGATTATGCCCTTTGGCCATTTGTTTAGGACTACCTGGCATAATGAATTGAGTTTACTATTTCAACTAATTCCATATACCTGGCAAACGGAGCCTTTTCTTACCCTGCAACCCCATGTCTACCGTAGTATTCCCCTGCACTGTCAGATCTGACTATCTTTATTGATTTTCCCAATTGGTTCTTAACCTCAGTCTTAAAGATCTTGAACTTATCAAGAACTTCATAACTTTCCTTAAGCAAGAACACATAGCTATAGTGGGAATAATCATCTATAAACGTCAGAAAATATCTAGCATTGCATAACGTGACTGTATAGGGACCACTAACATCTGTATGTATGAGGTCCAATAAAGAACCTTATTATTTGAGTTGACAACTTTTTCTTTATCTTGGTCAACTTACCCTTACAACAATTGATACATGTTTCCAAATCACTGAAGTCTAGAGTTGGGGGAATGTTATCCTTTATCAATCTCTCAACCCTCTCCCTGAAAATGTGGCCAAGACGTTTATGCCATAACATGTACGATGTTTCTTTTATGAAGGCTCTCTTTCGAATAACAAGTTCAACACATAAGAAGAGGCATACATTTTGTTAAGAATAAGACACATTCTATATAATTCGTAGGATAAGAAGGCAGTTCCAATATGTCTTGTATTAATAGAAATATTTACAACTAAAGTATCAAATATAAAATGATAGCCCTCTTTATCCAAAACTGATAATACAGAAATCAAGTTCCGTCTAAAAGATGGTATATAAAACGTGTCTTGTAAAACTAATACAAACCTTGTATCGAGGTTCAAGCCTACATCTCCTTCAAACAAAACATCCACTTCTTCATTGTTGCCGACCATCAGCTTCTCCTCTCCTTTAGTCCGCCTTCTTTTGGATGTGAACCCCTGCATTATGAAAGCAACATGATTAGAAGCTCCACTATCTAACCACTAAGAACTTGATGCGATTATAGCTACATTGGATTCATGAATCATATAGGTCGAGGAGTTACCTAACAGTTCTTACTTAACCTTCCCTAGCTTGTACTTCAGGCAATCGACCTTCCTATGCCCCTTCTTCTTACATAAGAAGCACCTCATATCCTTTATGTCATTTAGGCCCTTAGTAATGCTAGACTATCCAGTCTAAATCTGTGGAGAGGGTTTGAATTTCTTACCCTTACCCATAAGTTGTTAATGCTTAGCCTTCCCCTTACCTTTGGCAGTTGCAAACAGGGTTGTATGAAGAGAATTCTTAATCTTCTCCTCAATTGTAGCACATCGGGAAATCAAGCATTGATGTCCCAAGCCTAATCATGAGAGATGTAGGAGGTAGCCAACATCTCAAACTCTCGAGGGAGAGTATTTAATGCCTGATGCACTATGAGCGTGTCAAGAATAGGTACATCTAGTGCCTTCAACCTACTCTAAAGGTGAACCATCTTAATAATGTATTCTCTAACACCTCCTTCTCCTATATACCTTATGGAGAACAAATATTTAATTAAGGTGCTCTGCTCTGCATGAGAAGACATCTTGTACCTTTGGGAAATGTTATCCATAAACTCCTTCGCTATGACCATATCTAGTAATCCACTGAGCAGATGATCTGAGATCGATCTTTTGATGGTCAAATAGCATATCCTATTTGACCGCTCCCAGATTGCCATTGTTGCTTTATCAACTTCTGAGCTAATATCAGTAAGTGGAGAAGCTGTCTCGATATGCATCGCCATGTTGACGTCAGCCATCTCTAGGGCAAACTTAACATCCTTCTTCCACTTCTTGAAATTGAAACTATTTAAGGTCTCAATTGAGACAATATTGTTGTTTACAAAAAAGTGACTGCAAAATAAAAAAGATAATGTAAAGATCAGTATAAATGCTAGATAACAGCAATACTTAAAGCATTAAAGCAGTATCTATAATGAAAATCCAATCACACATATTATGAAACACCTTTGGACTGAATACATAATATATGCAATTAGACCCCCACATAAAAGGCGATCATAGTACAAACCATCAACTCTCATAACACTACCACCTTTGGGTAAATAGATCATTTAAGTAACGACTTTCCTTCATCTATTGTCATTATGAACATCTCAAAACCTTATGTAAGGCCAATACCTTTTGGTAGAATAACCAAACATAAGGTCAAAGACATCCCCCAACATGTGAGTTGAACAATCCAAAATATTGACTTGAAAGATCACTTTGGTGACTACATCCTCATCAGTACATTAGAAAGTCCACAAACACACGTGATACATCTTTATGTCATCCTCACATTCTATATGGGCATAATGTATGTGAAAACTAGCTATAAATGCAAAAACCAAATGCAAAATCAAATAACCACATATTGGTACTGAAAACAACATCTTTAAACTTTATTTGAGACTTTTATTTAAAAAATAAAATTTACCCTGACTTGGAAATTGACCTAAAAGGACCCGGGGTAACTTTATGAGAATTTTGAAAATTTTCCTTTTTTTAATTTCTGGTGTTGACATCAGTGTGACATCAGCAACACTGTAACGTTAACCTCAACAGGAGTCACGCGCATGTAACAACACTCGCCCCACGAGCACACACGCTTTCACTGTACAGCACGTGCATTGCACGTGCTACCACAAGTCCGAATCGCTGCCGTCCGTGTGTCGTGACAGATGGAGTCCCGTGCCCGTGGGAGAACTGGCCATATGAGATGTGTACAACCAAATGGGAGGACACCAAACCGCCTTATGGCAGTTACCGCATGCGCCCGACGGTGCAATTGCCCTTCGAAGGGGAGGACAATTTTTGATGATCCTGAGATCGTTTTCACACTTTTTGGCCCGTTTCAACCCGTTTTTTTATAGCTAGCCTTATGTATATCACTTTTACCTAATCATATATGCAAAAAAAAAACGAATAAAAAACATATGAAAACCATAATGGATGAAAACTAAAAAAAACCTTCCTTTTTGGTAACCCGATCATATAACCGCTATGATATCACGTATAACATATAGCATAGACCTTATTATGTGCCCCAGATCGTTCATAAAAGGGTTAAAAATGAAGGGAATACGGAATACCTAATTTTGGTTCCATCTTGACTTCCGAAGCAATTTTCGTAGCCAAAATGAGCTCTAATCTCCTGGGACCTTCACAAAAAATGTTCACCGACACGTGGTTAACACCTTTCTACAGTTTTCTCAATACATAAGCGCTCTTAATGGGTCAGAGGAACCGTTTGCTTACGAATGATATGAGCAACTGTAGGAGACTTCAACCTTTATATATAGCTTCCATATCGGGCTTTCCTATTACAAGCCTAAATGGGTCTAGTTTACACTAATTGGAATCTATTTCCCTCCTGGATTTCTACCCATTGATTTAGATCAGCTATTGGACCACTTTATTTCCCTTATCTGGATCATATTACATAACTTGACCAATAAGTTATTAAAAAGCCAAAAAAAATAAAATTAATAGTTGTCCAACATAATAAGAAAGGACAAAATTATCCAACCTAATAATAAAATACAAATTTTCTATTCTAATTTTAGATTAGATTTGAGAGCATCAAAAAGCTTAAGTCACTGTTATGAAAAAATATGATAAATTGACTCATCCATATACATACGAATAAAATGGTGTTGCCAAATATAAAATTCGACATTTTAGACATTAGAATCACACTTTTGACTCTTGCTGATACACCTTTAAAATTATGGACGTAAGCTTTTAATAGTAGTCTCATTCTTATCAAATTTTTACCTTCCTTTGTTATTTAACAAAGATATGCTTTTCAACTACTATCTCAAAAATCACCAAGATACAATAATTTAGACATTTTTCATTGCGCCATTGTTTCATTATTACGATTTTACAATATTCACAAATTCTCTTTTTGAATTAAAAAATGTGTATATTTACGTTATTCTTCTAATCACTGTAACACCCCACTCCTACAAGACCCGAACTCGACATCGATGGTGATATCCAAGTTCGTGCCTCGCGAGGGTGACATACTACTGCACTAAATTCGTCAAAATTCGGTACAAAATTTTTTTTGAAACCACGTTCACAAACATAATATGCCAAAAGCAGAACTCAATTTGGGCGGCCCACTTTCATTCATAAACCTCTTCATTCACACATTACAATCAATAGAATTTCAATAGCCCATTTAGGTCCCACTATAATGACAAAACACCATTTTTCAGAAAATTTTTCCAAAATTCTCCAAAAATTCTAAATCACCAATTACACTCTCCATACAAAATTTCAATATAAACAAGTCACAATTCTCAATAACAATCACATTTATTAACAATTATACCCGGAATGTCAATGAATGCATGTACAATTTTTTTTATTATGCGCAGGGATTCACTATTCATGTGCATGTGCACTTTATGTCATGAATGAGCATGAAATGTGTTTTCCTAATGCCTTTGATTAATCTCACATGTACCAAATTTTTAGGGTTCTAACCCTTTGTATGGAAACGAGATGTTACAATCACAGTGGACATTGTTGCTTGGACATAGATACTAGCTGCATATATATTGCTATACACTCTAAGTTTAATAAACAATTTTTCTCCTTTTAAAACATTTCAAATAAATTACTACCATAACCAAGCCAATGATCTATTCAAAGTCTATAGATACAAGTTACCACTGTATAATTCTAACTCTCTCAAGGTCCAATCAACAAGTATGGTCCCTAATCTCGTTGTAGCACCTTCTCTTTCCCCTTCACATTCACCTTATCTCGTGCACTCCAAGTCCCAATCTCCTATTTCATAGTAATCACCAACAACCAATACATCCAACGCATATAATTCTCAACCCAAAATCACTTTGACCTTTACAATATAAAGCACTAATTTGGTTATTGATCTTATTGCCTAAAAACTTGACGATCAAGTTAATAACCCAAGACAACTTCCATATACACATCCTATTAAATTATTCCCTAAAACTACACTACTAAAACTCGCTAACTCTGCCACCAAACAATTTGCACCATTAAATTATCTAAAAATCGAACCTGATACATACACTTAAGCCAAACCCTACAAATAATGATAGGCTACTATGAAAATAAATGCTCTTATGTCTAATACTATTTGGTCGTCAATCCTTAGGCCATACGATAGGAATGTTATAGATAATAAGTGAACATATATCAGATAAAAAGAATAGTTGATGGAAAGAATAAGCGGTAAAAAGCTTGTCTTATTATAAAAGGATTCACACAAAAGTCTGAGATTGATTTTCATGAAACCTTCATCCCATTTGTTAAAGCAATGACAATTCGAACTGTTCTTTTCCTTGCTTCCATAAGAGGATATTGTATGAAATAATTAGAGGTATCTAATGTCTTATACATGACAATCTTGATGATGAGATCTATATGAAACAATTATATAGGGTTTTATTCATCAAAAGAATTACATTTTATTTGTCATTTGCGTCATTCTATTTAGGGCTTTAAATAGGCTCCAAGAGTGTGGTTTCATTGATTAAACTCATTTTTCCATTCATGTAATATAAAGCTTTAAAGGCTAATACTTCCTTGTTTTTCTTTATGCATGGCTCTCACAATTTATTTTTTGTTATGTTATGTTGATGATCTTAGTATGATAAGTTCATGATCAAATCGCTAGTAACATGTTGAAAGAATTTTCAGCACGAGACATAAGTAGTCTGCATTACGCTCTTGACATTAAATTCCATCATTTATCCTTAGTTTTTCTCCTGACGCAATAAAAATAAATTATTGATCTTCTTCAACGGATTAGTATATTGAGACTTATATTTAGTTTGGGCTTATTGAGATAGTTCGCGGGCCGAATACCTGCAGAGTAAGGTTTATTAGTAGTAGAGTAGGGTTTGTTAGTACGTTATTTGCTTTGTAATATAGTCTTTGTCTTTTGTACACTTTTGGTGTGTGAATCAAAATTTTCTCTCAAAAAACTATCGATTGGTATTTTTTTTAAAGTATCAGAGCTCAAGTGTTTCTGTCATATGGTTCGATGCGCCACTATTGAGAATCCATAAAAATTAACTACGCATTTTATAGGAAAGTTTGTCGTTGTTTTCACGTTCCAAGAGATTAAGCAACTTTTGAATTTGGTCACCGAAAAGACGTGGCACTCCCGAACTACCTTCAGATTGTTCCCTTGTTATGTGAAAGGTTGTAGCTCTGCTTCGAGCCTTGTTTTTGGCCCACTAGTTCAGCTCTAGGCTCTCAGACCAACCCGCTCCTTGCTTTCAATTTTCAGACCTTGACCGAGAGGATTATTGGGCAAGGCCTGAATTCTATTGCAGGTGGTTGAGCTCACGTCTATGAGGTCTAGTCCACCAATCGGGATACCCCACCACTTCGAAAAAATTCGAAACTATATGCCCTGGTCGATTGCAAAGGTAGCATTGCCTTTCGCCTTGAATACCCTTTGTTCCTTATCCTTGGGAATTGTTTGAGCGAGAATTTAATTTCGATCTGGTTTGAGCCGCCAAAGCCACCACTTTGACTCCATCATTTTGCTCGCGTGCCACTAGGGATTGATGTTCTTGTTTCACAACCAAAGGGTAAGCTTTATTCAAGGATGGGAGGGGATCCATGTTTAGAATTTGTAAACGAACAATTCCAAAAGACAAGTTTTCCAACTCGAACAAAAATTGATGCAGTTTTTCCTCTTCTCTCTCTCGAGCAAGTTCCTTGGAGGCATTGCACATGCATCCTCTATACGTACAACTCGGGATCTTTGTGTAACTTCCTAATTCATCCCACTTAGGCTTGAGAGTTGTGTAGTATTCAGCTAAACTCATCCCTCGTTGCCAGAGGGACAAAATTTCTCCTTTCAATTGGTGAATTTTTAGGCATTTTCGACCAAAAAAATGCTCCTTCAAATCATCCCAAAGAATCTTCGCAATGGGCGCAAACACTACACTTCGTCGAATCTTCGCTTTTAGTGTATTCACTACTAAGATCGTAACATGGAGTCACATGATTCCTCTATCAATCCGTTGAGTGATTTTGTAAGGTTTGACAAATTTTCTCCTAGTCACTAAACGTTCTTAGGAGCTATTGATTTGACCATAGAACCTCATATTTATGCTGAGACTATAAAGGATGTCCAATGGCGTGAGGCCATGTCAAGTGAGATTAAGGCACTTGAGGCCAACTGCACATGGATGATTGAGGCTTTACCACCGGGGAAGAGGCCTATTGATTGCAAGTGGGTATACAAGGTCCAACACAAGTCAGATGGTACAGTCGAGTGATATAAGGCAAGGTTGGTGGCAAAAGGGTTCACACAGATTGAAGGCTTAAACTTTTATGAGACATTCAAACTGGTTGTAAAATTGGTCTCAATTTGAGCATTTCGCTCGTTGCGGTTGCGCAAGGATGGGAGATTCATCAAATGGACATGAATAACGCTTTCTTTTACGGTGATTTTGATGAGGAGGTCTACATAAAGATACCTTAAGGGTTCGATTGTAGTCGAGATGGGCAAGTTTGTAGGCTTCGAAAGTCTCTATATGGCCTCAAACAAGCCTCCAAAAATTGGTTCGTTAAGCTTTGTGATGCCCTACAGAGGTATGTATTTGTTCAATCTGAAGCGGATTATTCCTTATTTACATATTGCCAGGGTGCTATTTTTTGGGGACTGGTCGTTTATATGGATGACATCATTTTGATAGGTAGTGATTCTGGAGCTTGTTCTGCTTTTAAAACATATCTTAATCGATGTTTTAACATCAAGGACCTCAACATTTTGAAGTATTTACTGGATATTAAGGTTGCAAGATCACCAGAAGGACTATTTTTGTGCCAACACAAGTATGTGTTAGATATTTTATTGGAGACGGATCTCTTTGGGTGTAAGCTAACTGAGACACCCTTAGAGCAAAATTACCTATTAGGTTTAGTCGAGGGCCCACTTATTGAGGATTATAGTGGGTGATGTCGACTTATTGGTAGGTTGATTTATCTCATGATTACTAGACCGGAGATTTCATATATGGTGTATATTTTGTCTCAATTTGCCCAAGCACCATGTGAGGAGCACTTAAATGCAGCGTTACGCATTGTTCGATACCTTAAGGGTAATCCTAGTCTGAGGATACTACTTTGCGTTGATTATGATATGCAACTTCGAGTTTTTTGTGATTCCGATTAGGCAAGTTGCCCTATCACGCAACGGTTTGTCACGGGCTATGTCGTCACACTTGGTTAGTCTTTGATCTCTTGGAAGACCAAGAAGTAGCTCACCGTTTCGTATTTCTAGGCTGAGGTCGAGTATTAGACTATGGCTGCTGTTACGAGTGAGCTCCTATGGCTCAAAGCTTTATTAACATCTTCAGGAGTTGATCATCCAAGCCCGATGGTTTTATTTTTTGACAGTTTATTAGCCATTCATATTGCAACTAATCCGATGTTTCATGAGCCCAAGAAATACATTGAGATTGACTGCCACTTCATCCGAGAGCACGTTTAGGCAGGCACGATCTGCACCAGTCATATCCGGACTGAGGTCCAACCTGCAAACTTATTCACTAAGTCCCTTGATCACTCATAGTTTCAACTTCTTCGGAGCAAGTTGGGCATTTATGATGTCCATGCACCAACTTGAGAGGGAGGGAGGATATCGAGACTTGTATTTAGTTTGGACTTATTTAGATAATTCGTGGGCCAAATACCCACAGAGTAGGGTTTGTTAGTGGTAGAGTAAGGTTTGTTAGTAGGTTATTTGCTTTGTAACTTTATCTTTTGCACACTTTTGGTGTGTGAATGAGAATTTTCTCTTAAAAAAATATGGAGTGGTATTTTTTTTATAGTATGACCCAAGAAAAGGATTCCTTTACATCTATGGCACTTTTTCCAGGTCTATCTAGGTCCTCAGGTTCCACCCAATCAAATGACGATTGGTATAGACAAAATTGTGGGAGTACTTCAATACTTGACAATGAAAAGGCCAGACAAAGCATTCTTAGTCAAAAAGTTATGCCAATTTATGCATAGCCCAAATGGAGAGCATCGGAAAAGAATTATAATTCGACTACGGTATTTAAAAGCCAAAGCTGCGTCATGACTTTTTTGGAAAAGAAAATTCAAAACTACAACTTCATTACTTTAGTGATAGATGTTGAGGTGGATGGATGATCGATGGTCTATGAATGTCTATAATATTTATTTATTTAATTAATTCCTTGGTATCCTGAATGTTAAAGAGACAACTGAACCTACAATAATACATTTTTCAACTGTGAGTGAATATAAAGTCATTACTAATACGGATCAACTATTTCCTCATGTAACTTGATTATTTATGTCCAACAAAGACTATTCATTGATGTGATATATACTATTGGCGCCATCTGTCTCTCAGCTTCATGTATGTACAAACGCATTCAACAACTAGATTGTCACTCTGTTATTGCTTTAGACAATCTTAAGGTTTAGTTCATCTATTGGACCAACCAAATAGGTGATTTTTTCTCCCAATTTAACTCCACAGCGCGATTCATGTTTCTACGTAACAACAAGCTTTGTATAATGACGTTGCCAGTTGCTTGTGGAGAGTGTTAGCGGATTAATTTTGTCAACAGATTTACATTAGCTAGTTATGCCGCCTATCCATTTCTTAGTGTAAATACTCATTCATACATGTATATACATATAGACTAAAAACGTTCATATGCATGGCTGTTTAGCCGTCAACAACCCCACAACCCACCAAAAGACGGCCATTGAGAGATAATTATTAAACTAATAACAGCAGACATTTTGATTAAACAACAGTTTACTCTTACACAAAGCACCCCCACTGAGCTAGTGCTCCCTTTTTTCAACAAAGTACAACGCAAAAGATGGCTGATGAAAATGGACGGCCAAGAACTAATACAGGTACAATTATTGATGTTAATGGAACACGTGGCATTCATCGGGTATGTACGACATATATAAATAGGAAGGACGAGAAAGTGGCAGCAATCTTGGGCCACCTTGAAAAGGGCGGCGTCACTTTCCTAATAATGTTCCAATGGGAAAAAAAAAAACTTCTTTACCGGTATTACCGGTAGAAAGGACAAAACCACGTGTAAATACCAAATGAGGTGCCAGAGACTCCCCCACTTCCGTTCCGTGACTCTCTCATCTTACTTTACTCCGTTGCACGAGGGCCCTACGTTGATACCTGCACTTGTTTAACTCAATCGGTGTTCGTGATCACGATCATATCATTCAAACAAGTCTTGTTTTATTACATAGCTCGTGGGGAGTTTGTACACAAATACATTAAAACAAGAAATTCCACTCTCAATTAAGCCAATTCTTTTCTCGGTAATATTCGTAGCTGTGATAACATCATGAAACTCCCAAGAAACCATCACAATGGGCAAATTTTAATAATACAAACCAAATATAATGATTCATATGAATACCGATCACAATCTTACAGTACATTATTACCGGTTCCTTTTTCCGGCCCCTACAAGCTAGTAATATATATATACACGTTGAAAAGTCATATATACATTACGTGAAAAGCTGAAACAAACTCCCTACATGTCTACACCCCTACCAATTTACCATCTGCGTCTCCATGTATGTTATGCTCCTTATTTCCTTTGTTCTATGTGTACAAGATGATATCCAACACCGGCCTCCTGCCAGACGAAGGCGCGGGCGTTGACTAGTTATAAACATTTGTATGCTAACACACGTACATATATAACCTTTTGTGTTCTGAGTAGTATATAGCTAGTAGTATTGTGTGATAAAACCACCCATTGGGGATCTATGAGGGACTCCCTTCCTCCTCCTGCCAGTTCTGTAATTGACTGCAGTTGGTGGTGGTGTTGAGGGTGTAAAGTTTTGTACTTTGCTGTTTTTGCTACTTCCATGTCTTATGTTGTTCATTGATTCTTCTGTGTCTGATGACGAGCCCTCCATTTCATTTCTCATTTTCTTCTTCTTGAAGTTCTTCGATGTACCAACTATCTGCAAATCACAACAATTATGGGAATCTCTCAATTTCAAATACTGTATAAAAATACCATGTATGTACAATAATCAAGTAAAACTCCCCCAAAAAAGAAAAGAACAGCAATCATTCAAGGGTCTTCGGAATAATGAAATTACATTTTCCTTCTTTATCTTTTATATATATATATATATATATATATTTTTTTTTTTTTTTTGGGGGTGGGTGGAGGGTGGTTTAGTAGAGAGAAGGGAGTAGTTGGGGATTGGAAGCAATTAATCTTATTTCCTTTTCCTTTAGATAAAATTTGACCTTTTATATCTGAATCAAAATAAGAATGTGTAGGTAAGTACCAATTAAATTAGGAGACATGAGAAGATTATAAAAAAGAAATAATTATTTAAGAAAGGAAATCAAACTTTATTTCTTCCTAAAAAAAATAAAGAGAAACATATAGCGTGTATTACCTTGCAACCAAGGGAACAGAAAGTGAAGGAATCAAGGAGGCTACGGCTGCAGACTTGGCAAGTATTGGTGACACCTTTACCAGGCCTAGGCTGAGGCCTCTCATTCAAGAACACAATTCTTGCGCTGTTGATAATGTATGTCTGTATTGCTGTTATGTCCAAGTATTTCTGTATCTCGTTCACTCTTATCACATCATGGTATGACGACCTCCTTATCTAAATAACCACCAAATTGATATAAATTAAAAAGAACCAACATAAAATTCAACAAATTATATAAATTCTTGTAAAAATATGGAACTAGGAAATGTTTATACAATGCTCAAATCATGAATCGTATCATTTAGATGTGTGTGTATATATATTTTATCATTATTATCACAAGTAATAACCATGTGGGCTGTGGCTGCTGCTCTTTTCCTTTGTTCCTGGACGTTTTAGGATTCAACAACCAACCAAGAGGCAAATGGCATTGGCGAAAACCAATGAAAATTTCATGTGGGTTATTCGAGACAAACTGCAACTATACAGATTTATTTATGCAAAGGGAAGAAAGTAGGGAATCTCAATAACTGAATGAAATTGACACAGTTTTTGTGTATACCTGAATGGCTCTGTGGTCTTTGTGAAATGAGAGACAAAGGGAACAGAGAGCTCCATTCATGCAATCCAAGCAGTACATATTGCATTCACTCTTGTGAGCATCAGCATGAAGCTTGCATTGAACAAAGAAGCTTGTTTGGAGTAGTGGTCGGAGCCAAATTGGCCACTTTGTCTCTTCTTTAATATCATCATCACCATCATCATCTTCTGGACCTCCACCTCCCTGCAATATTATGTCCGACAAAACACAAATAGTTGTAATAAGCAAGCAACACAATCAAAACCAGTGCTATAAAACATCAGAGAGGTAATAGCTTTGTATATATATATTCCCCAACAAGCATAGCATGGAGAATGTGTGATACAGCTATCTCAAGCTTTAGTGCTCCAAAGGACTAACCATGATTCTTCTGCTTTTGGGTTTGATTTCCCTTACTGTGGTTTCTTGATCAGCGATGATCATATCTATGCACTGTCTGGGAGGAGAAAAGGAAAAGGGGAAGCTTTTTCTTGAGAAAAGGAGAGGTGTGTGCGTGAGTACCTTGTAAATGGTGGGTGGTGGATGGGGTTTGAGAGGGTGAGATGCTTACCTTTGTGCTTAAAAGTCTACCACCGAACCTATACTCCGAACCTAAACCCAAAATAATAGATGCGTTTGGTTTAAGGAACTCACCATCTATTCTTCCCTCTCCTATTTTTGTTTTGTTTCTTTTTTCTCTTCTCTGATTATAAATTTAATGACGAGAATTTTTGCTTGCACATTATAAACTTTGGCTGGCACTAGACTCTATCAGACAGGTTCTCTTCTTATCTATTTAACACTTGGGAGGTTCTGAAAGCGACGCCTGGGAAACTGGGTGAATCAGCAAAAACCAGAGATGTAAAGAATGCTGTGTGTTGTACACATCTGGGGTGTGGCTCTTGGGTTCCCGATTTTGCATGGTGACCCATTGCCTCCTCTAAACGACAAAGAACTGGATTGTCATCAACAAATTTTCATATTCGTATTTGCAAGGTAAATAATGTAAAAAGATAAAGGAAAACGTGGGCTTCTAATTAGAAGACTGTCACGCCTATCCCACTTCATCTGGAAGCTAATAAAGCATGAATTGCACTACTTTTTACATTTTTCCAACTTGGTGCCACATTTTTATGTCAACGTCCTTCTAGTAAGAAAAAAAAAAAGATAATTAATTTAGTCTGTTATATTTCCTTGTAAGTTTCCATAAATAAGCAAACAGGAGAAGTATATAAATAAATAAATTATTAATTAGGCTATTACGCAATTGCAATAAGTCAATAACCTTCAGCTTCATATTTATACAGTTGGTCAACGGTAGGTGAAATCTGGTTAATTATTTATGGTAGTCAAGGGTTACATGCCAAATCATACCCATTTGCCATTTTATGCGCCTAAAGCCAATGCTTTGTATGTCATACTTCGGTTGCCCCTTCTGCTATCTCTTTTTTCATCATGTATGTTGCAACTATTTGTAACATTTGAACTGCAATATGCATACATGTTTATACGTGCAGAGAATAATTCAGCACGTAAAACTGCACAAAAGATGAACATCTTTAGGGACTTGAATCTTTTCAGCTTAACAACAAATTGGAAATTTGTACATGCTTTGTGAGGTTAAACCCTGGTAACCCTTCTACAGACCCGCAGTTTACTACGAGTTTAGATTTTTTGTCCAATATTATGATGTCTTATTGTGTCCAATAAATCTCAGCCGTTTATTTATGTAGGTCCCACATGAAACCCACGTAAGGCTCGCAAAATAAATGGCTAAAATTTTATAAGACATAATAAATCAGGATAAAACTGGACAAAAGATCTGGTCTCTTTTACTACCATCTATTAACTCAAACAAGTTACCTACGTGTCATAACACGGGTTCTATCAAAAGCAATTATAAAATTTTAGGTAATTATCGTGGAAAACAAAACGATGAGGATTGTGGACTATTTGCGAGTGATTTTTGGTGATTAGGACGGCAATCCACTTGGTCCGTTGATAGTTATTTGCCATATATTCTTGGGAGCTTTGATGCACACTTGGTGATGTGATGGGATGGGACTTGGGAGCCTCACTTTGGTTAATGAACATTACCACGGTTATTTTTCTTTGTCATTCATGCTTCCTTTTTCTTTTCTCTTCTACTTTTTTACTTTTTTCTTAAATATTTTTTTAGCACGGTTGGCCCTGAAATGCATTGGAATCATTTTCTTTAGGTAAACTTAACCTTATTTTCAAATAGAACAATTTTTCTTAATTTGATGGGACCTCTAGAATAAACTATGCCCACGAAATTAGAAAACAAAGCAAAAGACATCCAATTGGAGGAATAATTCATTGGCTAACAACTTGTTTAGCCGTCATGAATTTTCATGTGTTAACCTTTTGTGTCTTTTTATATATTTGTGAAAATAATAATAAAGCTGAGAAATTGAAAGTAGAGTATTGCATTGATTTTCTTCAATAAATTGTTCTAGAATATATGCTTTATTTATAGCACTAATTGAGATAAATTGAATGAATTTGTTATTGATTCAATTTAAACTAAATGATAAGATAAGATATGATGTTATCTAAATTAAGATAAGTTGATATTAGGATAAGGTTATCTAATGTAGTTAGAATTTAAAAGATGTGTTGTTATCAACCCCTTGCAAGCTAATGTTCAAAAGAACATGAAGCTTGTGATGTAACTTCAAGAAGAGAGTACAAGCCAATGTTTTGGTAAAATTTATTTGTTTTTTTCCATTCTAGAAATTCTGCTGAAAGAGGCGAAGTGCCATTGATTCATGGTACTTGGACAGTGGAATGATGGATTCATCAACATACCTGATTAAGTCACAGGTAAATAGTATGACTTTGGCTTGATTTGGCTAGATAAGGTAGTTATTGTTGTCAAGAGTCGTAGTAATTGATAGTCTGCATTGTGAGGTTTTGTGAATAATAGTGAAGTAGAGTTGTGCTTATGGTTGGTATAGTAGTGTAGTAGGATTGCGTTTATGGGTGGTATAGTAATGTAGCGTTTATGGCTGATATAGTAATGTAGTAAATATAATTGGTAAAGTAGTATAGGCTATAAAGATGGTATAGTAGTATAGCATATACAGTTGGTATGGTAGTGTGGTAGGGCTGAAAAAAATTATTATAAAGCTAAAACTATTATAAGGCTTGACAATGAAAGTTTCTCGCTAGAGATATGTTTATTTTGGTCTTTGTTTTGGAGCGTTGGCAAGCTCATAGTCATATGCAAGGCGGTTGAAAGTGAAGGGAAATGAGTGGGTTGAAAATTAGATGATCAATGTGGTTTAGAGGAGATTTTTGTATTTTTTGTGGTTGGAAAATCCATGAGATAAAGACTGTGGCTTTCCATGATGGTATGCTTAGAGAAGTTAGAGAAAGCATATGGTAGCTCTTGTGGCCAGGAACATCGAAAGTAAGTTTAAGCTTCAATATAGTGCAGATAGATATTATGCTTCAGGTTGGTAAGAAGCAAATGTTGTTGGAGTTTGTGAAGATTGCTTAAGGAACTTCCATAATGGTCGGTGAAGTGGTGATGTGATGGTACTGCCATGAAACACACACATGAAGCTCATTGAGATGGGGTGGCTGAAAAAAATAAGTAAATAAAATTGATACTTAGCTCAGGTAGGCTCTGATATCATAAAAAAATAATAAAGCTGAGAAATTGAAAGTAGAGTATTTATTGATTTTTCTTAATTAAATTGTTGTAGAATGTATGCTATATTTATAACACTAACTAAGATAAGATTATTCAATTTGTAATTTATTCAATCTAAACTAAATGGTAAGATAGGATATGATGTTATCTAAACTAAGATAATTTGATACTAGATAAGGTTATCTAATGTAATTAGAACTAAAAAGATGTTAATGAAGTAGTGAAGAGGGCCTAAATCTTTTACGGTGAAAGCAGAGTGAAGAGCATTAATGATGGTTTGAATAAATTGTTGTGAAGAACCAGTGATCAAGATATCATCCACATAAACAAGGAGAAAGGTGGTGTAATTTGATGTAGAGTAACTAAAAAGAGACATATTAGCCTTGGATAAAGTAAAACAAAGGTTAAAAACATTATAACTTAAGTAGTGAAACCAAGTACAAGGAGCTTGCTTAAGACCATAAAGAGCTTTATGTAGGTGACTACATAATGAAGATGATGAGGATTAGCGAAACAAGGTAGTTATTGTATAAAAATAGGTTCTTGTAAGGTGCTTTGAAGAAAAGCATTATTAACGTCAAGCTGACGAATGTAAGGTAGATGATGGTAAAAGGTTAATGAGATAAATAGAAGTTGAAAAGGCTTCATACCATAATCACTTTGAAAGTTGAATCTTTGTACGAAATACCCACTTATAGCCAACAATATTTGCACCTCGAGGAGGAGGAATAAGGAACCAAGTGTTGTTGTGATAGAGAGCTTTGAACTCATCAAACATGGCTTGTTGCCAATGAAATTTTTTTTATTGAGTGAAAAAGGAAGGGTCAGGATCAAGAGACGGAGGAATAGTGGCGTGGTAAGTAATATGGTTAGGGAAGGATTATAAAGGTCTAGTCTAATCCCAAGTGTGACTGACAATTGGATAAGAAGAGGAAGATAATGATGGAGGAATAGGGGGGACAGGTAAGGAAGAAGGTATAGAAGACATGGGTCAGGCAAAATTAAGGTATAAATGACATGGGTCAGGCAAAATTATTCAAGACTGAAGTAGGGGAAGAGATAGGCAATATAGGAGGGGTAGATGAGAGTTAAAGTTTTAATGGTAAGGATAGTGGAATGAGAGAGGAGGAAGAGAAGGATGGTAGGAGTTTAGAAAACTAATATTCAAATAATCTAACATGTCGAGAAATATAAATTTTATTAGTGGAGGAGTCAGAACATTTGTTTCTATGATGATAATCACGGTTTCTCCATTAATCTATACTCAAATGCAACAAAATACAGAAGATAGGTGAAGAACAGAAGGTGCGAGAAGAGGTGTCTGAAAACATGTCGAAGGGAGAAGTAGAGAGAAACTCTCGAATGTTCCAACAAAGACAGAAGTAGAAGAATCGACTTAAGTGACATACATATGAGGCACACATGACGAAACACAAGCATTTGATCAATACACAGTCGTTTACAATACAAGTCAGAAGCAAATGATAAAAACATCGTCGTATAAAGAGATTCATTTAAGAAGACCAAGATAGAAGCTCTATTACCAATACGCACAGCTTTAGAAGAATACTTAAGTGTACCACGTGAAGAGCACCTGTCTGCATTTGACTTATTCAAGACTCATCCGAAAGCCATGCATTCAACACCTATAAATAGGACACAATTCAGGCATCAGATACATATTGTATTTTTCATTACATTGTAAGAAAAAATTAGTAAGTGTAAGAATTAGAGTGGAAAATTTATCAGAGAGTGCTAGAGTACTAATCTGTGGGTACTGGAGAGTTTTGAGACTCTTTTGCAAGTGTTTAGATAAACACTCAATCTCTATACAATTATTCTCTTCTTCTTAATAATAGTGGAACCATTACAAATGAATCCTTGGATGCAGATAGTTTTAAACTATCAAACCAAGTAATTATGGTGTTCTTTGTTTTCTACAATTTTCAAATACTTGCAAGATTTAATATCTTTATCTGTCTTTAAGGATTAAAGCAACAGTTCAACACAAAAATCCTAACAGAAAGTGGTATCAGATCATTCAGAAACCTCCTAGGGCATTTCTTGGCCACCCAAAGCATCAAAGAATCATCAATAATTGTCTGTAAGTAAAAGTCTTTTATTTCTTTAAACTATAGTCACAATGGTAGGAAAAGAAATGGATGTATTTATTGGAAAAGAAAACTTTACCATCTGGAGACCCCAGATGCAATTCTTGAGTCCTGTGATTGTTATGGAGCCATAGAAGATCAGTATGATCTTAAGACTGATCCAGTAAAAAGACTCAAAATGCAAAGACTTGCATATTGTAAGTTAATGCTTCACTTATCACCAACTGTGATAAGAAAAGTACAAAATTGTAACACTGCATAGAAGTTATGGCAGAAACTTGATGAAATTTATGCAAAGAAGTGTCTTCCTAACAAGATCACAGTTCTCCATAATCTTGCTAACTAAAAGATGAACACCTCTGTCTCTTTAGATGACAACTTAGACTATTTCTTTAAGCTAGTACAAAACTCAGAAGCTACAAATGAAAAGATATCTGAGGAGCATCAAGTTGCAGTAATTCTAAAGGCTTTACCTTTTGAATTCAATGCATTAAAGAAAGTAATTAAGCATACTAGTGGAGAATCCCTCACTGTAAAGAGGGTGTTAGACTCACTAATGGAAGAAATAGTGGATGTTAATCCATTTAAGAAAGAGGCAGAAGTGATGTTTGTAGAAAATAATCATGACAAGAAGTCTCATAAGAAAAATAGCAAGAAAGGAAAGTGGCAGAAGGGAAGTGGAAAGGATAAGCACACCAAGAAAAGTGAGGAAAAGAAGAAAAAGGGAAAAGGAAAGAAGTGCTTTTACTGTGATAAGGAGGGACATTTTGCAAGGGACTGCAGAAAGAAGAAAAGGGACAAAGCTGCAGAAAATGGAGATGCAGGAAATGTGGAGAAACCAGAAGACTCAAGTGGTGATGAGATTTTGGCTATCAATGAAGAAAGTGAAGACCTGAGTAGAGAATGGATTTTTGATTCAGGGTGTACAATGCATGTTACTCCTCAAAGAGACTGGTTCACTACATTTGAACCAAGCACTGCCAAGGTAAAAATGACAGATTCTGGGCAGCAAAGGATAGAAGGGATTGGAAGTGTTTCCATCAACATAGTTGATAGAAAGAGAAGTATCGTTACTAATGTCATATTTATGCGTTGAATAAGGTGAAATTTGATTTCTAAAAGCTTGTTTAATAAGCAAGTTTTTCATATCAGATCAAAAGATGGACTTAGAGAAATCCTAAAAGATGGTAGAGTCATTATTAAAAGAGTGGAAAGGGGTGGGCTATACTATGTTATAGGCTCAACAGAAGTCAATCAAGTTTTAGAGAAAGGAAATCATGAACCAACCAAGCAATGACATGTAAGGTTGGGTCGTGCGGGGAACAAAAGCTTGCTCCATCTTTCTAAACAAGGATTAATCCTTGAACAAAACCTACAGAACTTGGAATTATGTGAATCTTGTGTGCTAACAAAGCATCACAGATTCAGTTTTCAAAAGAGAGTTCAAAGGGCCACAGAGATCATGGAATATGTTCATAATGATCTTTGGGGGCCAATCCAAGTACCTACAATAGGAGGGAATCTATACTTCATGTCTATTATTAATGATAAATCCATAAAATCTTGGGTTTGTCCAATGAAGAGGAAAGATGAAGCATTATAAATTTTCATAAGATGGCATACACTTATGGAAAATCAGATTGGGAAGAAGTTAAGATGCTTAAGGACTGACAATGGATTGGAGTACTGCAATAAGGAGTTTGAAGACTATTGCAGCAAGAAAGGAATCCTAAGGCATAAAACAGTGAGAGCTACACCTCAGCAGAATGGAGTAGCTGAGAGACTCAATAGGACTCTCCTATAAAAGACAAGGTGCATGTTACTCTCTTCGGGTTGCTCACATTCTCTATGGGGAAAAGCAATTAGGACAACAGCCTACCTAGTTAATAAGCTCCCCACCTCTGCTAATGATCACAAGACTCCACAAAAGGTTTGGAATAGTAAGAAATCTAACCTTACTCACTTTTAGGACTTTTGAATGTGCGACTTTTGCACATCAGAAGGAAGGAAAGTTGGAGCCTAGAGCAATTAAAGGAGCTTTTTTAGGATATCTAGAAGGAGTAAAAGGTTACAAGATCTTACTACTCCAAAAGGGAGCCTACAAAACTATCATAAGCAGAGATGTAATCTTCAACGAGGATGAATTCCCTCTGTTGAACAAAAGTTCCTCAAATTCAGATTTCCAAAGGAAAATTCAGGAGCAATTGGAATCACTGAACCAATTAGTCCCTTTCTATGTGCCACCAAAAACTGAAGAAGGTAACATTACTCAAACTCCTAATATGGAACCTATGCAAGGAACTATATAAAGGATAGAAGAGACTGAGGGTGAGGGTGGAGAAGAAACCCCACACACAACTTCAACTGATGTATAAGGAAACCTACAAGACCATCAACTCATAAGGGATAGGCAGCCAAGATAGAGAATCCCTAATAGGAGGTACATTGACTCAAACTTGGTTGAATATGCATGTCTTATGGCTGAAGCTATTGAATGGAAGGCTCTTGAAACTTTTGAAGAAGGCATGACTAGAAGTGATGTTAAACAGTGGAAGGAGGCTTATGAGAAAGAGTATTCTTCTCTAATGAAGAATATGACTTGGGCTTTAATGACTAGACCTCCTAAAGTCAAACTAATAGAGAACAAATGGTTATTCAAACTAAAAGAAGGAATAACAGAAGCTGAACTAAGAATTTACAAGGCAAGACTTGTAGCTAAGGGGTATAGGCAGAAAGAAGGAGTTGACTACAAAGAAATATTCTCACCAGTAGTCAAATTTAAGACAATCAGACTCATTCTAGTATTAGTTATTATATGACTAGGAAATCCATCAAATGGATGTCAAGATAGCCTTCCTATATGGAAAACTTGAGGAGACTATCTACATAAAACAACTAGTCGGATTTGTAGATAAAGAAAAGCCTGATTATGTCTGCTTACTTCAGAAGTCCCTATATGGGTTGAAGCAAGCACCCAGACAGTGGAACAAAAAGTTCTATGAGATAACAAGTGAGATGAAATTTGTAAGAAGTGCCAATGACTACTGCTTATACTATGAGAACTTAGAAGGGATAGATGTCATCTTCATGCCAGTCTATGTAGATGACCTAATTATTGCTGGAAAAGAGTTAGGTAGAATAATTGAATTGAAGAATGCAATGAGCAAACACTTTGTTATGAAAGATTTGGGAGAAGCCCAGAAGCTACTAGGGATGCAAATTATAAGGAATAGAAAGGAAGGGAAACTATGGTTCAATCAGCAAAGTTACATCCGAAAAGTACTAGCTCAATTCAACCTGGAATTGACAAAGCCTACCTCTATCCCTATAAGCTCGCGTCTTCAAATGGTTGCTGGTAAGAGCCCCCAAACTGAAGAAGAAAAGAAAGCTATGATAAACTACCCCTATGATTTTGGAGTTGGTAGCATGGTGTATAAGATGCTATGTACCAGACCTGATCTTACCTATGTTATTAGCATTATAAACAAGTTCATGTCTAAGCCTAGCTTTGAGCATTGGCAAGGACTGAAGAATGTCTTCAGATACCTTGCTAGAACCCTAAGCTACGGATTGTGTTTTACTAAAGCTAAGCTAGCTAAATTTAATAGATTAATCCTACATGGATATGTAGATGCAGACTAAGCAACAATAAAGACACAAGAAAATCAATCTCTACATACTACTTTACGCTAGCAGGAAACACAATAAGTTGGAAGGTACAACAACAATCAATTGTATCACTCTCAATTACAGAAACAGAATTTTATGCAATTACAAAAGGGGTAAAAGAATTAACATGGTTATTAGGCATACTAAGAGAAATCCGAGCTAACCTAGCTACAACAATAATTTACACTGACAGTCAAAATGCACTCTACCTGAGTAAAGACTCAATCTTGCATAAGAGATCCAAGCATGTTGATGTCTGACTCCACTTCGTGAGAGATAGAATAACACAAGGCTTCTTCAACCTGGAGAAAATCACAGGAGAGAAAAACCCATCAGACTTCGGAACTAAAATAGTAACACAAAAGAAGTTCACTTATTGTAGGGATTGCTTGCAGATAAGTGAAGCCCCACGAAATCGAAGTCAATTTTGTCAGATCTCACAAATTTGGAAAAACTAGGATTTTTGGATTCTAAATCACTCACAGAACAATGCTCTAAGTACAGGTTAACTAAGAAGGAGGAAAAAATGTGACAATAATCACGGTTTCTCCATTAATATATACTCATATGCAACAAAATACAGAAGATAGATGAAGAACAAAAGCTACGAGAAGAGGTGTTTGAAAAAATGTCAAAGGGAGAAGTAGAGAGAAGCTCTCGAATGTTCCAACTGAGATAGAAGTAGAAGAATCGACTTAAGTGACATACACATGAGGCACACGTGACTAAACACAAGCATCTGATCAATACATAGACGTTTACAATACAAGTCAGAAGCAAATGATAAAAACATCGTCGTATAAAGAGATTCATTTAAGAAAACCAAGACATAAGCTTTATTACCAATACGCACAGCTTCAAAAGAATACTTAAGTGAACCATGTGAAGAGCACCTGACTGCATTTGAATTATTCAAGACTCATCCGAAAGCCATGCATTCAACACCTATAAATAGGACACAATTCAGGTATCAGATACATATTGAAGTTTTCATTACATTGTAAGCAAAAATCAATAAGTGTAAGAATTAGAGTGGAAAAATTATCAGAGAGTGCTAGAGTATTAATTTGTGGGTACTGGGGAGTTTTGGACTCTTTTGCAAGTGTTTAGATAAACACCCAATCTCTATACAATTTTTCTCTTCTTCTTAATAATAGTGGAACCACTACAAGTGAGATCCTTGGATGTAGATAGTTTTAAACTATCGTGCCAAGTAATTCTGGTGTTTTTTGTTTTCTGCAATTTTCAAATACCTGCAAGATTTAATATCTTTACCTATCTTTAAGGATTAAATCAACATTTCAGCACAAAAATCCTAATAGTTTCCTTTATAATTGGAAGCGTAATTGAGGAATACTAGATTTTGGTATGAGCTTATCAACTCGAGTGTGAGAAAGGAAAGGATAGCATGTACAACCAAATACTTGAAGATGATTAAGATTAGGAGACAAATTGAACAACAGTTCATGGGGAGATATGATATATAAGGTAGATGATGGTAAAAGGTTGATGAGATAAATAACAGTTGAAAAGGCTTCATACCATAATTACTTTGAAAGAGAGTTGTGAACAAGAATGATTGATTCCTGTTTCAATCATGTGACAAATTTTACGTTCAGTAATAACATTTTATTGTGGAGTATGAGGATAAGAGATACGAAAGGAAATGTTGTGAGTGGTGAGAAACGCAAGAAATGATCATTTGATGAGTTCAAAAATTTCATTACATTGAAACATTTTGATTTTGGTCAAAAAATAAGTAAATTATTGTACAATGTATGCTATATTTATAACACTAGTTGAAATAATATAAATCAATTTTTAATTGATTCAATCTAAACTAAATGATAAGATATGATATAATGTTGTCTCAACTAAGATAAGTTGATACTAGGATTAAGTTATCTAATGTAATTATAACTGAAATGATTTGTTGTTATCACTTTGTGATCATAAAATGCTACCGTGTTTTTGTCTCTCAATCCGCATAACGTATATATGTATATCATATATAAATAAAAGCAACATTAATAAAAATAATTTTATAACAATATCAGGGCTCGACTAAGACGGAGAACAAGGAGAAGGATCCGTGTAATAACCGTGAGTACTACAAATAAACATTTTTTACCAATAGAAGAGTAAGCTAACGGTGGAGGGAGGAGAGAGTTAATAACGTTTTTCTTTAATGGTTAAACTTTAGCGTTTCCTTAAAGATGTTCGAAGATATATAATTTGTTTTTAATTTTAATGAAGCGAGTTTCTTTTGTCATATTCCAAATTTCGAGAGAAACGATGTAGCTTAATCAAACAAACCTTAAAGAAACAAAATTTAGACTCACATAGTCCAAACTTCACGTTAAGTAAAAGAAGTGAATTCATAATTTCGACATCAAATGAGTGAGATCTCATCAGAAGTATGTATAAACTTTACTTGAAGACTATAATATATACTCCATCAATAGTACATTAGAATCACAAAATAACTCCTTATAAGATTACTCCGTCCTAGAACAAAACAAATAGAATCTCACCAAAAATACATTTCCATGTATTTAATTAGAAATGTTTAATACACTCAATAATTTAAGTAGGAAGTGAATCCATGATATTACTAAAATAATAGAATTAGATTATTAATTAGTGAAAATTGTCAGATTTGTGTGGGGGGTGTGAAATACAAATACTGGAGTGATGGGCCAAATAGGAACAAAGAGGATAAGAAGGTCTTGTAGATATTTTTCTGCTCATTTGTCCATCTTATCTACAGGCCACATTGGGTCAGTCATACTCACGTCAGGGCCTAAAAATATTTACGACAGTCCAATCATCCCTTTTTATGGTTATAAAATAAGTTAAAAATACATTTTATTACCCCTTTTTATGGTTATAAAATAAGTTAAAAATTGGGATTTGATAAAAAGTCAAAATATTAAATTTCCACAATCAAAAGATGCAAAATGTAAATCTTTGAACCGAAAAGTCATATGTTCGAACTAAATTAAAAATTAGATAATGAACTTACAAGCCTTTTCAGAAACAATAGACATGCTAGAGTTGGATTTTTTAAATGTAAAAAACAAAGTAGGGTTCTAATATTTTTTTATGTATTGAACATAATGTCAAACTCTTTTGATCACTATACTTTGACGTCGTATAATAGAAATGGAATGAGTTTGCTAGCTAATTGTACCCAGACGCTCGTGTAAGTTCTGGATTACTTTTTATAATTACACCAAATGAATTAGGTATGTCTTCCTCTCTATAGTTCGGACCACATTACAGTGTTCACAAGCTTTTAATTGATATCATCATTTCAGCGGCATTTCAGGGTGCACAGAGTACAGTCCCCTCGACAGTGGTACCTGATCGCTGGTCGGATTTTTTTTTTTTTTGTGATTGTCCAATCATCAAACAGGCAACTTCTTTATGCCTATTTAACAAACAACTGATTGTATTAGTGTTAGTTGATAGAATTAGCTGTTAAGTTAACAACTGATTCTATCAGTTGATTTAATTAACGGATTGTATTAGCTGTTTGTTAGAAATGTTTAGTAAAATTAGCTATTTAGTATTAGTTGTTTATGTGTAAAATGACGTATAAAAACGTGACCTTAAAAAAAATATAAGGGTATGAATATTATATATCTTAGTTTTTTGATGAATATTCTTATAGGAATTTAAATTTTAAATATTTAATTTTACAAAAATTAAGTTTATAACTTTAATAAAAAAACATAGAA
>JANKYE010000002.1:11956655-11969594 GCA_032467995.1 Erythroxylum dillonii | reverse complement strand
ATGCATGCTCACGTTTTATGATTATCAGAGCAAGCGTTGGACTCTGGAATCAAGCGGGGTCCAACAGACGAATGAGTTAGTAAGAGAGTTGGGTTTCGGAATCGGGATCCAATAGTCTGATTAAGGAATAATTTAGATTATCAATTAGTTAAGTTTGAAATCAAGATAAGGATAACCTTAGACTTTGCTCTTAAAATAGAATACCGTTTTGTTATTAATAAATCATATTTTGAATTAGTCATTAATTAAATTAATGATTAATAGTTACATTTATGAATTAATGAAGTATAAGGTGTTTCACTTTTATATTTTGTTACATTTTGTAAGGTGTATTGCTTGTTAATTTGATGGAAAATGTGTTAACTAAATAAAGATGGTTGATAATATGTTGTGAATAATTAGTAAAAATCGAGAGTCGGTGGCTTGCCTAGAATAGGCTACATTTGATGGTCTGAGATGGATAGGTTAAGTCGATATGAGTAAGTGGTGGCTAGATATTTGTTTGTGGAGTAGGTACCGGGGTATCTTGAATCTCGGGAATGTCCTGTACCGATGACTAGGTACCGAAGTGACACCAGAATATACTGAGTTTTGGGAATATCATGTGTCAATGACTAGGTACTAGAGTAGTATCCGGGTAAAGATTGATAAATTGAGGTACCCTTTGTTGATATTTATATATTTAATTACATTTCCACTTGGTAAGAGTTTATGTTTAGTTAAGATGAGTCGACAGACCATTGGATGTAAGCCTAGCAAGTTAAGTTGAGCCCAGGCAATTTAGTTAAATGTTGGAATAAATCATAAGTGCCAGACATAATTAAAATTTGTGTTAATCATAATTTGGTAAAATTTTTGAGATGTTTGTTAACTATTTGGATTAGACTGAATGTTGTTGTGTATATATGTATTAAATGAATGGTTTAATTAGTTGACTAAATTAAATGTATGGTTTAATCAGTTGACTAAGTCTTATAATTATTTATTAAGTTACTTGATTTTAAGGGTATGGTCAGTCACCCTTACTAAGTCCTTGCCATCATTTTTTAGGAGATCAAGATACTGTCGATAATCCCAGTTTAGGGGAAAGACAGAGTGGAGTTTAGGTGGGGCCAGTAGTTTAATTGTGTAAAGTTATTGGATTGTATATATTTTTTAATGTGACAATTTGGGTAGTTGTTGTTTTTTGTTTGACAAACAATCGTCTGTTTTGAAACTAATGAGGAATTTGATGATTAATGGTATGCTGTGGGAACTATTTGGTTAATTGCGGATTAAGAATTTTTGGGAGCATCACATTAGATGGTATCAGAGCAAGTTTATGTTTCTAGGGATGTATTGAGTGAGAAAAAAACTAATGATATGTTTTTGTCTTATCTAGGATGGCTTTAGGAGAGGATAATGCTGGCTTTAAGTCAATTAGGGAATTAGGTAATTTGATTCATGCTCTGGATATGCCGAATCAGGGGAATGCTCAAGCGGATAGAGTAGGAGAAGAGGTGCCAATCCCACCACAGATGATGCAACGGGTTATTATTACAACTCCAACTCGAGGTGATTCTAGTATAGATCACAACTATGCGCGGATCCGTAAGATAAGGGCAATAGAATTTCAAGGTACTGCTGATCCTGAGGAGGTTGAGGCATGGTGGGAGCAGACATAGATAATTTTAGACTGCCTGGAGTGTATCTTGGAAAGAAGGTTGCAATGCATTGTTTCCTTATTCCAAGGCAATGCATTGACGTGGTGGAATTCAGTGAAGAGATCTTATGAGACCCAAGAGATAACTTGGCAAGAGTTCCATAGATAAATACACTCCGCAGATATATCGGGATCGAAAGAAGATCGAGTTCATGAGTTTGGTTTAGATAGAGGAGATATCAGTGGCAAATTATGAGGCTCGCTTTGCAACCTTGTCTAAGTATACATTGGAGGTTGTGGAAAATCCCAAAGATAGATATTATCGATTTGAGCAAAGACTAAGGACGGATATTCATTTGGGGTTAGGAACTCCTACTTTGATTTCAAGAAGTTACTAAAGACTACACACGGAGTGGAGGATGTAGCAAAACAAAGTAGAAGGAGAAGAGAGCTAAAGAGGCAATCGATGAGTCATCAAGGAGAGGGAAGTCAATCTGTTGAGAGGGGAGCTACTCATTCATTGTCTACTAGTGTTGGGGGATCTATGAGAGTCGATGCCACATTAAGTAGGAGTGGTAATTTCTACCAATCTTGTGGAGATTGAGGAGTTGGTAGGGATCTTCCCCTCTAGTAATAGGATTATCAATTAGTTTGTAATCTTATAAACATAATCATTCTAAGATCTTTTCAAAAAAGGTCGTGTAAGAAAGTGACAATAATATTTTTGAATGATCTTTTAAAATCTCGATTATAAGAATATATATAGCTTCACCCATGTCTTTCATCTCAAATTTGGATGACAACTAGTCTTTGATTTGCTTAACAAACTCACAATCATTACAAGCAATCAAAATGTATCCACATATAAAGATAAAACTGAAATTTTTCTTTTGATCTCTTAATAAATACAAAGTGGTCTTTATCATTCATAATGGAAAATTATGTTATAAAAATGAATGTACCACTACCTCTATAAATGCTTTAAATCATGAATCAATTTTAATAACTAAAACACTTTATATTCTTGGCTTGGCTCGTCTCAATGAAACTTACAGGTTATTTTATCTAGATTTCTTCTTCTAATTATCCATTTAGAAAACTAATCTTTACATCTGCTCGATATAATTTAAGGCTAGACTAGCTATTATAGTTAGGATTAGATGAATTGAAGCAAATCTCATAAAAGTAAAAATGTCCTGTTATAATAAATTCCTTCCTATTATGTATATCCTTTATCTATAAGGCTACCTTAAATTTTTAATATTGCCATAAGCCTTTCATTTTATTTCAAAAATCCATTTTTTCCTAATAGCTTTATTCCCATTAGGGAGATTAAATAGGTCTCATACCTGATTTAAGCTTAAAGAAGTCATTTATTCTTTCATTGCTTTAATCTATTCTTATTTAATAGGACTAGTAAGAATCTCATATACATTCCTTCTCTCATCCTCTTCTTATGAGATAATCATATGAATTTCCCTTATTATTTTAAAACAATGACAGGGAATTAATCCATAAGTACTTTTTCATTAACAAGGCTAATAAGAAAAGATCCATAAATGTCCTAATTACTCCCACTCGAATAAAATATAGAGTAAAATTTAAGATGGTTATAAACTAAATCAAATTTGAGTTGATTCTTTAAGTTCTAGATTACTCCCACTCGGATAAAGTCTCTCATTATAATTGCATATAATAAAATTATTATAATTAAGAGTCTTTTTTTGTAAATATAGGTAATTTCCTATTTCACTTTACTTTAGAATGTCATTTTCTAAAAAAGTGACATATCTTTATTCAAATTTTATTACTCCTTTATTACCTTGTTCACTTATGAACAAATATCATACTGATTGTTCAGATCATCTAATAAAGATACTTTCTTTTCCTCTTAGGCCTAGTTTTCTATATCTGGGAGAAAGGTCCCAAATGAAGGTAGCACACTTCTATAGTCTTAAACTTTTCATGTCATGTTTTCTATCAGTCTATAATCTATATGGAGTGTTTGTAACTAATTTTGCAGGCACTCAATTAAGTACATAAGTGGTTGTAAGCAATGCATCACTCTAACAAGTGATTGGTAAATTTGCTTATGTCATAATGGACTTAACCATTTCTATTAGCATTCTTGTCTCTCTGCGAAGCTTTTTTATTATGGGGTTTTAGAAATAGTTAATTATCTTTTTAATTTTTTTATTTTCTTATCTAATAAATTCTATATCAAATCCATATACTTTATAAAATGATTTATTGCTTCTGATTTGTGAGAAATCAAATAGATGTGACCATAGTGATTATAGACATTTATAAAAGTTATGAAATATATAGCCCTTGCCCTTACATTCATTAGAGAGCAGATGTCAAAATGAATCAACTACAATAAATAGGAAGCTCATGTTCTCTTTCTAGATGACTTTCTTTCCATTTTACCATATAGACAGTATTTATAAATAGTTAAATTTTTGATGTAAATCACCTAAGAGACATTCTTTAGCTAATTGACTTATTTGATTTTGACCAATTGAACATAGCCTAGCATGCCATAAAATTGCGTCACCATTAGAATTATTAGATGATGTAAATAGGGAATAACTTATATTATTATTTGAATAAATAATATCCAAAACAATAAAATCATCCAATATAAATATATGACCATAATAAATAGTTCTAAGATATAATCTATGCCACCAATATGGGAATTTACATAAAAATCAAATTAATAATAGAAATAGATTATATCAAATCTTTGAATCAAATAATATTTCATGTAAGATTAGGGATTGACCACCCGGCGTGTCTAATTTTCATATTTTAATCTCTTATATAGCAACTCTTGAGTTGTCTTTTATATAAATCCATCATGTTCCATATGAGGTTTTCTAGAATCTGTGAAGGCATCCTTATCTTTTGCTATATGGTTATTTGCTCATGAGTTCGAAATCCATAAGATGTGATTTCGTTAAAAAAAAAAAGAATAAGACACATTCACATAATAAATGTCTATACAATAAGATTATACCTTTTTAGTCTCGCTACAATTATGAGCGAAGGTCACTTTATTACAATAATTAAAGCATTTAACTCTTTTTATTCTACTTTCTAGAAGGACATTTTCCTTTTCCATGTTGATTCCACTTTACATTTTTAGAATCCTGAGTATAATGGGTATTTTTGTTACCCTTTTTCCATTTGGTCTTTCCATGATACTTATGCTTCTTATTCATCACTCCATGTAAGTTAGGACCAACTGTATATAACTCATAAGACATCTTGAAGGATTTAAGATGTTCCTTTTCCAATATAGGATGCCTGATAGCATTTTCCATCATCTTCACACTCTCATTATGAGTTAGATGCATCTTTATATGCTTCTAACTCTGGGGTAGCAAACATATGATAGCTTACATTTGTTGCTCATATGATAACTTATGACTAATGTCTTATTATTCACTTATCATGTTCAATGTGTGCCTTAATTACTTTTCAATATATGATCAGGTCACTTCTTATATATGTTAAAATTGATAGTGATTGATCTCATTTTGGTCATTGAGGTACCTAAATAATATGTAACTAATGCGGACAACATGTATTTAACAGTTTTAATATTGTTCAAACTCATGCATTATAATGTTGTTGTTTAGTAACGTAATATGAGCCAATGAATTCTTCTTATTTTATAAGTGTCACGGCCCTTTTTATGTTAGGTTGTATTGCCTTCCTCATGAATGTCTATAGTTATGATAAATGGTTCTAGAGACTCTCTCTCCTTTAGTACATATTGGATTTTTTTGCTCCATATTTCATAATTATCTCCATTTAATTTTTCACTCTTATTGAGTTAAGCAATAATATTCTTTGATACTGGCTAATTGAAACACTAAGTTTCTATAGTAAGAAAGGAATAGTATACAGGAACATTAATGTTATGTCAAACATACATTGAGTGTCAATTGCCTGCTAAATCAAAAGATCATGTAAATTCGCAATCATCATTTGTTAGACAAATATGAATACCAATTATCATACTCAAATGAAATTTTCATGTAAAATATGTATTGAGAAATTGAAAATATTAAGCTTGGCAAAGATATATGAACCCAATACATGTACTTCAATACAACATACTTAGTTTAACATAATGGTCATTTAGCATAAATATTGCCTAAACATAATGAACCCTATATAAAATAGAGTTAACTAGTTCATATGATATAGCCCTCAAAGTTCGATATGCTATAGCTCTAATTACTTTGAGTAGAAAGCTAATAGGATATAAAGTCTTGATTGATTCCCTTATTTGAATTTCTCTCGTAAACCTTATCATCATGGAACTATACTTTTTTAGGTTAGGCAAATCTAATTTCTATAGCATATTTAATACTTGACTTTTTGGTTATGTTAATATTGAGAGTAAAGTTGTGTACTTCACTTAACATCTGCGAAAACCAACAACCTCCAAAATTCAATTCTTATATTAAATTATTAACATTAATAACTTGGTATGTTAGATTTTTTTTCAGATAAAAATCACATATGGAATAATTACACTAACATGATGATAACACATCTCATATGTGCCATTATAAGTAGAAATATGTGTGTTCTTACTATAATAGAAATTTTTCCTAAAAGCAAAATTTCAAAAATTAGATATAAAAATTATAAAATAAATTATTTAACTAATCAGTCAATCCTCTGTACCAAAGTCTAGTTTTGCTCCAACTCATCATCTAACTCTTTGGTTACTGTCAGTACATTGTGCTTTTAATTTAATCATGCTGTTGGAGCACAATGAGTCACTAAAACCATTCAAATCATTGAAAGTAATTATGGCTCTTCCGCTGTTCTTAGTTTTTCAATTGGCAGATTAAGATGGGGACTTTCTTTTCCTCGGTCAAGTTCTTATATATTCGAGTGAAAAATTCTCAGTTTCCCTTTTCTTTTCCTTAATTTATGACATCCGAGAAGAAGCTCTCTAACCCAGAAACAGAGATCGTTACATTCAAGCTGCCAGTACTTGGTCAGAGTCTAGTCTTCTTGTTATATTACGTGACTCTGAGGTCTGATTAGGTTTAGAATTTTCTCCAGTTTTCTACAGAAGGGGCTTGTGTTCCACCACAGGCAATAAAATGGATAGGGCTCCATACATGAACAAGTGGAAGAATGGATATACAGTGTAAAACGAAAGACAGAGGATGTTAATCCAAAAACAAATAACACAGTAAATGAATGCATCACTGTGGAAGTCCACAAATAATCAGAATTTGTTTTCAAACATAACAGAAAGTCAAATTGCTATAGATAATAAACTATTCAAGATGCATGTTAAATATACATCTTTAATCGTATCAATTACCTAGATAATGATGGAAACTCACTAATAAAAATACTTGAAAGAAAATTCTTGGATATATAATGATTGAATTCGACTACTTAAAGAATATTTGAAAAAACTAATTTTCTCTTTTATAAAAATATAATTGATCAAATAATTAAATTACATTTGAATTTGAATTAATGTCTTATATAAATAATTTTAAATTTTTAATTACTCTCTAACAGTATTGCAACTCAAACTCATGAGATGGCTGGTCCTGTGTCTACCAAGAGGAATTGTATTGTATGCATCACTCTCTGCTAGAGACAAATCAGGCTATCTTTCTGTCGTGCCCATCGAAACAATATAATGAAATTTGAAATAAATTAAGATTTAATTTTTTTGGCTACTTACTTTTTTTAAATAGTAACACCTTATTTATAGGCTCTTTGTACAAGGCTAGAGCAAATAACTACAACCATATCCGGAAATTCTGGAATGGTTGTGCATTACATTTACAGCCTTGCAAAGAAAGAAAGAAAGAAAAATATCTATAATGAACTTAACTCACTGAAATGAAAAACATATATAAAAAGAAGAGGATAAGAAAGAACTATCGGTTCATCTCAGCCAAACTATCCCTGCGTTTGCTTATAAAATCACTCATTCACAAGCACATTCATCAGCTAATACTGTAAATACGGGTTTTAACAGACCAGAAGATCCTTTTTTTCTTTTTAATCGAAGATCTAATGATCACAATCCAGATATAATCCAAACTCCAAAAACTAGAATCAATGAATCAAAGATCGGTTCATTTTTCCCAAAAAAGGACCATCTTTTTTGCTTTACCAGACTCTAGCACAACTAAACTTTGACAGATCCAACACTGTACCTCGAATAGACATGGGCGAATATCTCTCAGAACAGCACGCATCTTGAAGTAGCCGCAATCTTCCATCCTTTCGAGTTGGTGTCTGTCGTGAAATGACGAGGACGAGTCGGGACGAAGACAGCCGAAGGAGTCGGGGAAGACGAGGGTCAAGGAGTAGGAGGTCAGATGAGTAAAAAATGCTTGTGCTATGTTGCGGAGATAGGGACACGTTGTCCCTGTCCTTCCTTTTTCGGAGAGACAAATAATCTTGTCCCTGTCCACCGGAGACGGTGGACAAGAATTTGGAGACAACAAGCAAACGTTCACGAGGGCAGGATTTTTTGGTCTTGTCTACTGTCCCCACTCACGGGGACAGTAACCAAACACGGGGCAAATTTTTGTTCCGTTCCGTTTCCGCATACAGGAGACAGCAACTATACGCAGCGTTAGAGTCATGGACAAAAAATTCGGTTTAATTTTTTAAAATAATTTTAATAATTTAAAATAATATAAACTTTTGTGATGCAGTAAAAAAACAGCTAGATTCGATTAAATAATTTTAAAATAATAACGTTTAATTTAATTCACGTTAAGATTTATCTTCTTAACAATTTAGATCAAAATATTAATTTTTTCAAATATTTTACTTAATTGATTAACATTTTTTTTCTTTTATAACATGTTAGCATCTAAGTTAAAAGTTAATTATCAACTAATCATCTATGCATATTAAAATATTCAACTTATAATCTCTTTCGCACATTAAATTCGATGTTTTAGTCAAAATAAATGATTAACTGGTAATTAATTTTCAATTTGTATACTTATATGTTATGGATAAAAATGATTTTATTTGTCGAATTAGTAAAATACTAAAAAATTAATATATTGAATTGAGTTGTTAAAGTTATAAAAATTAATCCCTTAATTAAAAAATTAAAAACTAAATACACTAAATTGAAAAAAAATCTAAAAGATTTACATACTTTACAATCTTTTATCTCTTTAATTTATTATAAACATAGTTTAGTTTTAAGACCATTTTTCCATTGTGTCTTGACATATGTTGTTTGCGGATGACAATTTCTTATGGATGAGACAAAAGAAGATGTCAATGTCAGACTAGAACTTTGAAAGGACTTGTTAGAGTCGAAAGGTTTTAAACTGATCATGACTAAGATTGAATACTTAAAGTATAACTTTATGGCCATAAAGTGGCTTCTAATGTGGAAGTAAAGATTAGTTTCGAAGTTATATCACAAAAAGAATATTTTAATTATTTAGGGTCTATCATCTAAAGTAATTAAGAGATCGATGCAGACAGAGTAAATTGTACCAAATCAGGGTGGCTTCAATGGATAAGTGCATCAAGAATTCTATGTGATAAGAAGAATATCACTCAAGTTTAAAGGTAAATTTTATCATTTAACGATTAAGTTGGCCATGCTCTATGAAACAAAATATTGGCTATCAAATAAGTGTATTTTCATAAACTAATGGTGACAGAGATGAGCATGCTCCATTTGATATGCAATTTTGCTAGAAGAGATAAGGTTATAAACGTAATAGTAAAAGACAAATTATATGTAGCTAATATTAATGGAAAATTAAGAAAGATAAGACTTAGGTGGTTTAGACATATTAAGAGGAGATACTCTCATACTCTAATGAGAAGATAAGAGAAGATTGTACTTAGAGATTGTAAGAGGAAAAAAAAGTAGGTCTAAGAAGAACTGAGTGGAGGTGATCAATAATAATATAGCTCTGCTAAAACTTTCCGAAGATATGACCCTTACTTTATCGTACTATGATATAAATAAATGATCTCACATAAAGAGGTTTTTCTCGTTCTTATAAGTCTTTTAAGATTTTTTTTAAATCTTATATCTTGTATTTAGCTTAAATATTTAACATGTAATATTTCTCTCTTAATTAGTTAGCCTTAATATTTACTTAGTATAAACATTTTTAATGGTTTGTTAGATTTATTTATTAGCTTGTTTTTTTTGTGTATTTATATACTTGTTTTATCTTTTATTTTGCCTCTTTATCTTGTTTTATATTTATTGTATAATTTATTTTGTACATCTACCAGCCAGAGGTAATATTGCATATTATAGAATCTCTTTAAATCTCACGCATTTGTAAACTTTCAGTGAGTTATTGTTGTTATACTATTAGTCCATTTCACATTTAGTATATAATATACGTAGATTATGATACAGTATATTAATCGATACAAGTTGTGCATTTTTTCATCAAAGGTTTTTGTTTACTAAAATGACCAAAGGTTTTATATTCTTAACAATATTCAACCCATCTAATTTTTCTCTCTCTATTATTATATTTGGTTGGATGTTGTTGGGAACATATGGTTATAGAATTAATGACGTAGGTGATTTGAAGCCTGGTTATTGGCTATTTACCAACTTTTGGAGAATTGGCTTCTCCAATTTTGATTCTTTTATATAGTTTGTTTATGCTATTGTCAGGTTTAAGGGAATTCGGTATTTGAATTTTGATTTAACAACTTCAATTTGCTTCTATTTTTTGAATTTATGCATAAAAAAACATTGCTCTTAGAGTTGAGACTTTCTAATTAAAGATAGTAATATGTCGAGTTTAGTTAAGTCAAATTGGACATTTTCAAAATATAGTTCAAATCAGAGATTTAAAACTTAATCAAATTCGTGAAATCCGAATTTATTTTAATCACTCAAAACAATGTTATTTAATTTTTTTACATAACATTATTTTTATCTTTAAATTTTTTAAAATTTAGAAAATTTAAATTGACCCTTTAAACTTAAAGTTTAATTATTCTAAAATTAACCTATTAATTTTAAGTCGAGCTCGGTTTTGTCTCAAGTCTCAATTAAAATTTTCATTTATTTAAGAAAACCTGAAAAAAAAAGATAGTGGAGGATAATAGTTGTAGTTATCCTTTGGATGTGTTTTGTTGTCAGTTATCAACCAATTTTCTCGATCTATTTACTTGTCGATTTCAATAAAGAAAAAACCAAATAAAGTTGTGATTTCTTTTTTTTTTTCGAATTTCAGGGAAAATAATTCAAAACAAGCTAATTAGCGCAAAGTTCTGCAATACAATGTGCCGTGGGCGTCTCAGAGAAGGCAGTCCAAAACAGACAGTGGAGGCTCCTAAAGGAAGTGTAGTCCGGGGCTGACGAGAGGGGCAAGAGAGGTGAGCTGGTCCGCGCATTGATTCCCTTCGAGAGGAACATGGAAAAACTGCACCACCCAAGCTTTGTGGAGGAAACTTCGGGTACTTGTCACCAAAAGAAAGTCATAAGTCAAAACAATAGTGGAAGCAGATAAAATGTTGATAACTTCGAGGGGTCCACTTCAACAAAGACTTGGCGGTAACCAAGTAGCCAGTCTAGTTTAAGACCCGAGTGGACGCTCCAGAGTTCTGCAGTGAGTAGTGAGCCTTGGGCTATGTGCTGGGTAAATCCGCCACACCACTATCTGTGCCAATCACGAATTAAACCCCCGCTGTAATGAGACGTCAGCCATGCTTAGCTGCCCCATCGGTGTTTGGTTTAACCCAGCCCTTAGGTGGTTTGCTCCACTCGACTAAACTACTCGCCGGTAAACCCCGGGTAGGAGACACACACCTTTCCGCTACGCTGGCCTAATCTATCCAGTCTAAATACTCCAGAACGACCTTGTCTCCCGCTTCCGACCAAACAAAATGGGGCTCGAAAACACTTAGTTTTCTCCAGATCCATAGGAACCAACAGGCGACACCAAAAACAACCGATCAAGCGGAATGGCACACATGGAGGTGCTTCGTAAGGTTGGAAGAAACCCAAGTCATATCATCCTGTAGGAAGAAATCTGGATCCCCCATTGCTTGGGGAAACTTTGCCTAGAGGCCTGTAGCTCGCGGGCAATCTCGCATGACGTGTAAGGTAGATTCTTCGTGACCATAATAATGACACCTGCTATTCGTTGCCATGTGACGATGCACTCGTTGTTTGTTGGTCAGCAGTTTGCCTTTAGCTAGTAGCTAGAGGAAGGCCTTAATTCGCTGGGGCCCAACCCATTTCCAAACTAACTCCCAAAGGTGGCTATGAATATCCATGGGGCGCCCCTCAAGTAACTCATAAGCTGACGCTACAGTGAAACGTCCCTTGGCTGTTGGACCCCACTGGAGGGTATCTTCCTCTACACTATCGGGAGTGGGGGAAAGCTCCGCGATGTCCAGACAAGCTATGGAAGGGAGGGAATGCTAGAAAAGGCTCCACTTCCAGCTGTCGTCGACATTCCAAAAATCCACAACAGAGATAGAAAGGGTGCATTCGGGGATTTGGGAAATCGTCACATACAGAAATGGGTAGGGATGGCAAAAAGCCCCGCCCCGATGGGGATCCGATATTCGCCGACCCGAACGGGGCTGGTATGGGGGCACATTTTGCCCCGAATAAACGGGGTAGGGGATGGGGATTTTTCCCCATTTATATTCGGGGCGGGGATGGAGATTATAGTCTCCATCCCCAATGGAGACCCGACCCGTATATATAACCTATTTTTTTCACAGTATTTTATTTTCATAACCTTAGACTTAGTTTACCTAATTCCCAAAACCCTTTTTGGTCAACAACGTAAAGTTAGCAACAAGATGGTTTGATGCTCCCATTCTCTTTTGCATGCAAATTGAAATTTATAGAAGTTGCAAACTTTTACCGCTACCAGGTTCTGACCATTCTATTTCGCACTTTCGTTTATCATCCATGGGTTCAGGGTTGGGGTTCAATTTTTCAAACTTAATATTTGTGCCTCTTTTTATTTTTTTCAATTTTTACATTTTATTGCAAGGAATTAAACGGTATAATCTATTTCGTATCTTTTACTACTACTTTAAATATAAGTAATATATTTGGTATTCATTTTAGCAATATTATGATAAACTATACATCAGAAATTATTTCAGATGATTTTTTAAAATTATAAAATAAATTTTCAATTTTATATAATTAAAATTTATTCTTCTATTATATAATTTTAATATTAAATAATCAAATAATTTTTATTTATTTAATGATAAAATTTAAAATAAAATCAAAATTATTTCATATG
>JANKYE010000002.1:11903066-11919192 GCA_032467995.1 Erythroxylum dillonii | reverse complement strand
GAATGACACACTTCATTCACTCTGGTCATGAGTCTGATAAACCCATTTCTGAATTGGTTAAAGATTTGAGCGGTGGGTTTGGGGTAGATTATTGCTTTGAATGCACTGGTGTGCCGGAATTGCTTAATGAAGCCTTACTATCGGCCAAACCTGTAAGAACAAAATATTAAGTTCTTATATTTCTACACAAATTCAGTTTAGTTTCAGTTCTCCTCTGACGTTAGGAGTCTCTTGTACTGTGGGTGTTGCTAGGGAGCAGGAAAAACAATACTAGTGGGAGCTACAGAAGAAGCTACTGTCCCCATCATCTTCTTTCCCCTGTTGTGTGGTGGAACTTTGAAGGGTACTATTTTCGGAGGACTCAAGATCAAATCTGATCTCCCTTTTATTTTTGACAAATGCAACAACAAGGTACTCTAATGGTTGACATCCAAAAGATATAACCTTTTCCTTTTTTAGAAGAATTGAAATAACTCTTTTTATATTTATTTAAACTAAAATATAACATTCAATAAGACATTTAATAAAAATAAAATTTAAAATTTATTTAAGAGAATATATTAAAATTGGAGTGACATATGTACACTTTGTTTATGCCAAATTAATAATAAGTTCAAATAAGCGTGAACCAGGTGACCTGTTTCTTCTCGAGGGATTCTGGAATAGAGAATGCCAGAATGAGACTCCATAAATTTGTTGTTAATTGCCTATCTTTTGTTTTTTCAGGAACTGCATCTTCACGAACTTTTGACTCACACGGTTTCAATGGCGGAGATGGATAAAATTTTGCAACTTGCCAAGCAACAAGATTGCGTCAAGATCCTTATCAAGTTCTGAATTATTCCAGCTACAATTATACATATGCATGTCGTTTCAAAAATATTATATATATGCATGCGTATCATCTTCTATTTTCACAATAAATGTATTTAATCAATGTGCATCATGGTTATTTTAAGGTTCTTGTCATTGATGTCATTATCATGAATTACTCTCAAAATAATTGATGTATGCAACGATGATTACAATTAAAATACTTTATGATTTGACCGACAAATATCAAGATTTACTGTTAAGAGCTATTTAAACTCATAAAATAATTGTTACAAAATCAAAGTTGACGTCAAATTAAGAAAAACGCTAAGTTCTCATTTTCATTTAATTGTGCATGGCTAATTATTACTAATTATTGAGAACAAATATCAATAAAGAAATTAAATAAAAAATTAAAGGAATTTTATCAAGATTTGGTTAATACTGACGTGCCTACATCCTAAGGATTGTGTTTTTTTTTTTACTATCCAATTAATAGTGGTTACAAATTTTATATAAAAGTAAGTTTATAAAAGAATATTTATATGTAGACTTTATGGTTAATTATTATAAAATTTCTAATTTTAATGATAACGACGACATGAGGAGTCATGCTAGTTGTTACAAAGTCCACGTAAATATCAATTATACATAGTTTTTCACATTAGATATTAATTTAATTAATATACAAGAAAAATAAAAAACACAACCTAATCTAATTTTCTTTTTTCCCAATTTTCTTCCATCTATAGTCCTTTATTTCTTTCTGTCTTTGAGAAATATATAAAGCAAAATAAACATAAGCACTCATGATTTCAGCCTCATGTTTCTCAACCATCAGGTACAATGCTTGAGAAATAAAACACCTCTTACTTTTAAAGTATCTTCTTTGATTTTCAATGGTCAATGGATTGGGGATTTTTTAGGCTCCTTCGGATAGATAATGTGCAGATGGATGACTCCATCGTTTGGTCTCCAAATTTGAATGGAAATTTCGTGAATAAATCATGCCATATGATCCTTGTTCAAGGGTTAACATAAGTAACTTGGTCTTCTTTCTTATGGACCAATTCCATTTACCTCAAAGGCTCCTTTATAGTCTGGCTTGCGATAAAAAACAGACATAAAAATAAAAGCCAATGGCACAACTCTCTGGATTCAACTTGTTTGTTATGTAAATTGGCTATTGAAGATAGGGACCATCTCTTTTTTCTATTTCCTTACTCGAAAGCAGTCTAGAGTTGGATTTTGCACATGTTACCATATATTGGCTACACTTATACTTGGGAACATACATTGACTTGGGCCATTCGAAACTCTACAAAAGGTATGCTTAATGCAATTCTCTATAAAGTTGCATACTCCTCTACTATCTACTTCCTACGAAGGGAACGTAATTGTAGACAATTTTCCAACTTGGAGGAGGTACCATATCTCTTAGCGGATATGATTCTCAACTAGATTAGAGGGGCAATAATTGCAAGAAATTAACATGTTTCTCTCTCCTCAGACATGAGACGACGGTGGTATCTTTAATGTAGATTTCTACGTTTTTAACCTATTTTTATAATATACTTGTCTGTATAGTGCCTGACTTGAACTCACTATAATGTTGACATGGTTTTGTCTATAGTTAATCCAATATTCATTTTCCAAAAAAAAAAAGACATAAGCACTCGTGATTGCTTTTTTTTGTTTCAAACTTATTGTCGATATATCTGTTGGTTTATGCCTTAAAGCTAATTGGTTGGTTATAGTTTAGTAACAAAATAATTTAAAGGTGTTCGTTATCGTTGTCTGTATAGTGCCTGAATTGAACTCACTGTAATGTTGCTATACTTAATCCAATATTCATTTCCAAAAAAAAAACATAAGCACTCATGATTGCTTTTTTTAATTCCAAACTTATTGTCGAAGCATCTGTTGGTTTATGCCTTAGAGCTAATTGGTTGGTTATAGTTTTGTAACAAAACAATTTAACAACGTTCTTTATCCTTTACAAATTTACATGTGTATGAAAAAGTCAATAGGATAATTATACATTGCAAATGAAATTATGATGAGATTATAATTATGAGATTCATATTGTATTTATGTATTATCCCTAAATTACTTTTAGGCATTGTTCAATTAAGACTAGACATTAATAAAACATAAAGACCATCACATGTTATGTTTTTTCTTATGAAGGAAGTAGTCAATCTCATAGGCTAAAGTATGAAGATACTTAAACAAACGTGTGGGTACTTATTGGAAAAAAGTTCAACTAACAGACCCGATATGAGAAATCCATTTGCAACATTACTTGTATGGCTATGAAATTCTCATTGTGATAATTGTATAAGTGATCCTTTGAATTGAGGTCTCCAAAGTTATCTTGTATAAGGATTGCTATTTTTTGATAGTACTTATGACCTATTTAATCATGGGTTGTTCAATTGATAGTCGTTGGATATAGCATAAACTATACGAAGGTAGTTGTGGATCAGGATACAATTCATCACCCTAAAGTAAGTAGGAAGAATGTTTCATTGTTCTCTGATTAGTTTTGATTCGGGAAATGCTTAGATAATGTGGAATGACACTTTGTAAATACTTTATAAATGTAATTAGTTGAATCGATAGCTAATGGCGGAGAACTAACATGATTAGACTAAAAAAAAGTAGACATTAATTTCATGCTCTATGTCTAATCGGAACATTATATGATGAAATGATTGAATTATACAAAAGAATTATGCTCGGAAATGTTAGCAAAACAACGTTGACATTCCTAAATATTTGGGTAATCATAATGCATTGTTAGACGCTAATCTTGATCTATGACTATAAATTGTTTAATTAGAGAATTAAAGATAAATTAAAATGAGTTTTAATTTATCTAATTCTAATTTTAATGATGAATTAGAATTATAATTTATAATCATTGCCAACATATTTGGGAACCTGAAGGGCCTCACATATGGAATATGTTGAAGAGAGTAAAGATATTTTTATCAAGCTAGACTTCATTGTAAAGTTTGAGAATCTTTATTATTAAATATGAGATATTTAATAAATAAATATTAATATGAGATATTTAATAAATAAATATTAATATGAGATATTAGATCTTCTTTGGGCATAATTGGTATTTAATTAGAATTATTTGTAATTCTAATTAAAGTTTAATTGAAACTAGAATTTAATTTCAATTAAATTACTAAAATGTCTAAAATCTATTATAAATAGGCTTAAACTCTAATGGAGCTAGTACTTCTTGCTTAACTCTCTTTGAAAGAGTTACAAAGTTTTCTCAACTTATTTTGCAGATACCGTTAGAGGTCGGATACATATATGGCTATGGTAGTTGAGATGGACTAATTTCATAAACGGTTTGAGGGATACAATAAGATACGAATCAAATTTCAAAATAAGGTATGAATTAAGATTCCACTATATTATGATTTATGCATTAATTATTTTAAAGAATTAAAGTCATATTGATTTTTAGGAAATCAAAATATGAAAAGGTTTTGTAATTATTCGTTGCGGTTGGGACCAGATCCGGTCACGATTGCCCAATAGTATCCACCATTTGTAATATCCTAGTTCGATAATTATATTGTGTAATGTGTTATATTGTGTTTTATAAAGTATGCTCTATTTATGGTATACTAGAGTAATTTAAGTGTTTAAATGTATTATTGAGGTTATAACAGATATCACGGATAGACCAGAGATGATTCTAGACTCAATTGAAAATTTCTCGAAAAATTTCTGAAAACTCTAAAAAACTAAGGAATGAGTCTGAACGAACTTTAAAAGCCTTGAAATGTACTTAGAGGATTTAGGTGATACTCTTCAATGAAATCCCGATGATTTCTGGATGAATAGTGAATCTGTGTGGATAGTATTTTTGGATAATTAATGAATCCACTTGAATAGTGATTCTGGGGACCCAACTGAAAATTTGAAACATACCCGAAATAGGTATTAGAGTTTAATGATACTAAAATGGTTCGACAATAAGTCTGATAAGATGAATTTTGGAAGTTTTGAAAATTTAAGGTTAAAATGCCCTTTTTGGAAAAAATGGGTATTACGGATTTTAAACCCATCTAAAATTTTTTAAAAGAAACCAATCAATTATTGTTGACCCTATTTTGAGTATTTTATGGTCAATTTGATGATAAGACAGTTGTGGAATATTTTCGAAATTTAATTCAATTAGTTGGTGAATTAAATGCATTAAAGGGAAATTTGGTCTTTTTACATTCATTAGAGGGCAATTTGGTATTTTTACAAGTTAGTGGAATGATGAATCATTGGAAGAGAACTAATTAAATGGTGACAAGTGGAATGGGTAAAAGTGTAGATATGAGACATTTTGGTAAAGTTGCAATTATAAAATGTTATCAAGGATAAAATTATAATGGAAATGGGGGCGAAAATTGTAATTCAACAAAGCCTTCATCTTTTTCAAATGTTGGTGGCTGGCCATAGATGAGAGAATCGTCGAGAGAGAGCGAAAAAAGAAAAGAAAAAAGAAAGGAGAAGAGAGAGCTACGGTTAAGAAAAAATGAAATGACCCAAACTTTTTTTCATGCTCTTCTACCTCTAATTAAGCATCCAATAAAGTTCCATGGTCATTCAAGTGAAGAGGAAGAAGAAAATGGGTTGGTAAGCTTACTAATCTTGTTGAAAAATCTGATTTGTTAGGTTATAGGTTAGATTTGGTTTTAATGGTGTGATTTACACCATTTTGATGTAATATCAAGGTTTTATTGCATTAGAAGCAATTGGGTGAAGAAAATCACCTGAATCATGTGTATGGAACCTTGATCAAACTTCATCAAAGGTCAGATCGGTTGCCTAAAGTATCTTATGTTGTTATTTGACGATTTACTAGTAATAAATGGCAATAGGAAGTTAGCTTAATGATGAAAGAATGAAAGAAAAACTATGGAAATGATAAGATGAGTTTTCGACCAAGGTTAGGGTTTTTAATGTGTTATTTTTTGTTTAAATAAAATTGCATGATTTGAATGAGCAAAATCATGATTATATAAATTTAGAGGTATATTTAAGAATAAAGTATAAGATATATTTTGACAAAAGATGTAACCTAGCAAATCTAAGAGTTAAATAAGATGTAATTGATAAAGTTATAATATACCTAATTTAATTTAGTCGCTTTGGTAAGTAAACTTAAGATCAACTAAATATAAATGAGATCCTAGCCCACTTGAGATATTAAAGTAATCTTTTTGAAATATTAGTAAGGTTATTATTTTGAATAAAATAGTGGAAATAACCATATCATATAACTTGTTACTTGTTTATATTTACATTTTGTCATAAGTAGAAATTACATGTGTTTGGAATAATTGTTACTAGGTATTAGTGAATCAAATTTCTTAGATATAAGTTAGGTTTGGGAAGAGTTCTTAAAGTTAGAAAGGAAATTATATGTCAATTATACAATATTAATATTAATCTCTATTGAGAATTTGGTAACAAAGTTATAAAGATATGTCAATATCATATAGATGACAAAATGTAATAATATTTTGAGTTGACTAATGTCTTGTAAACTTTAATAGTGATATGTAAGATGGATGCCAATACCATGATAGCACAATGTAAATAATTGCATAGAGCAGAGCAAAAAGCTATAGTACCTTAATGAAATTATTCCGTTTTGTTTAGCCTACTAAAGTATAAACGTGGACATTTAAATTAGAAAAATAATTGACATTAGAAAAATTGTCAGCATAATTTATACAAAATATGATAGAGATTATATATATTTCTGATTCATGCTTTTGAGTAATTGATAATGAATTTGGATGTTCAAAGCATAATAAGAAATAGATTTTTCAGTAAAAGTAGTTGATTGAATATTATACAAATAATTATATATATTATGGATCAAGGAAGACTTATGCTTAACATAAGTGAAAAGAATACAAAGTTAGATATAAAAAATTATCCTTTTATGTCATGATGGTTAAATCGACATAACAAGATTCTCAATGTATCATACAAGGACATATGTATCCTTTAATTATAAATCATATGAAACTTGTTAGGTTAAAGACTGACCAAATCAATCTGTAGTGAAATGATGATTATGATATTGAATTGCTAAATCTTACATATATATATATACATACATACATATATGTATATACATACATACATACATACATACATACATATATATATATATATATATATATATAAAACTTAAGTAATTTGATTCCGCTTTACCTTCAACTCGAGTTTAGGGTAGAACAGGGTATCGAAGCTTAAGTCTAAGCTCCACATCGTGAGTTCGACTCCCCCTACCTGCAGAAATGCACAGGATTGCTTAATGGTTCTTTGAACATTCGCTAAACAACGGATGCATGGTGAAGAAGGGTGTTTTATTTCTGCATGGATATCCATACAGAAATAAAACACCCTTCTTTTCTTATATTCATTCTTTGCTTCACAAATTAAATATAGAGTAAAAGCCTATGCACTTCCTTAACTATTTTCTTACTCCTTGAAGTAGGAAACGAAACAAGGCTGTGCTAGGTATTGCTGAAGAAACAACAGGAGAGTTACCTTAGTTTAAGAATTAAGGTTGGGGCTGAAACGCTTGGTAAAAGCTCCATGGAATACTTAGTGATATTCTGGTCAAACCGAAACTAGGTAAGGAAGCAAGATAGACCTTTCACTTTATATTTACTCTGTGGTCTGCATAGTATGTATATAAGAAATTTTCTTCATCCACCCATGAACGAAGAAGCCTATGGAGAACACTTAGCACGACTAGATTTGTCCTCCAAGGATAGCATCAATAGATTAATAAATGAACTAAGATTATATTATGCAGCAGAGTTAGAAAATAGTAAAGATCCATATACAAGGAGACCCGATTACAGACCTATTATGTACTTTATGTCCAAACAAATCTAGTTGCTTGAATATATAAGAAACTCCCGATATGAATTAATGACTGTCCTCGATTTCTGTAACATCCATCTTGATATTTCTTCAATTTGCCACAATGAAAAACTAGTTTTCCTCCTTCAAGATGATGAATAAGTGATGCTTGGGAGCTAGGGCTAGTGTTGTTTTGAAGAAGTTGAAGTGAAACCAAGTAAGTATGCTTTTAATGTTATAGGTATTGGTAAAATGAAACTAGAAGGATGAGAAATGTAGGATTGATGACTTGATTTTGTGTGTGTATGTGGGTGACATGGATGAGGCAATAACTTTGTAAATGTCATGTTTTGTAATTGTGATCATTCAGTATTGCTGTATAATTTGTTTTAGAGATGTTTTGGAAGTTAGATGTTGTTTATAATGGAGTGAGGAAGAGTGTAGGAAAATTACGATGAATGAGTGTATGTTTGATGCTATGTTTTGGGGTAATGCTCAAGTATAGGTCTTGAATTATTTGTGGTTGATTTATTGAGTGACTTGGGTAGTTAATGATGAGTAAATGTAATGGAAGAGATAAAATAGGTAGAAGATGAGTTTGTTGTAAAAGACTGAAAGTTTGAAAAATCTGGAAATTTTCTTTGAGTATGCTTCACTGTATTAGCCATAACTTCTTTTATAGTTGTGGAATTGAGATGAATTTTGGTTTGGATTAAACTAGAGTTGTTTGGCTACATTTCTTGTGAAGATATTGAATTTTAATTTTGTCTTTAAGAGTCTCAAATCTAGACATGAATTGAGGATATTGAGTGCAACAAAAGTTATAGATGAATGTTAGGTTGTGTTATGTTTTGGGTGTGTGGAAATACATTATATTAGGGTGTTTATGATCAAGTGGGGAATATGAGATATGCATGAAGGATGTTGAATTGAAATTGAGAATATTTGAAGAAATTATCCATAGAAATGATGAATTAATTGAGTTGGGATTTGGTAGTGAATGAATTAGAATTGATGTTTGGATGGTTATGGAGTGAAAATTGCTTAAGAATAGGTGAATTTGGGATGCTTAAGAGTGTATGTAAGGTTAGAATAGGTTTAGTACCCTTTGAAGGAGTTTTGGATGTGAACATTTTAGTTGACCCGAAGGTTACACAGTTTGCCCGTGTAAATTCACACGGGCCGTGTGTTTTTGGACATAGGGACACCGTTACACTTGAAGGTTACACGGCCTGACCGTGTTGGATCACACAGTCCGTGTGTTTTGACCCCAAAAACGACAACATTTCAATTTTTAGTCTTCATGAAAGTTTTATCCCTAGATGTCCTCTTTATAACCGTCCAAAAACGAAATCATTCCGACATCTATAGTGAAAGTTATGGCAATCGCGCCAACATAGGTTCGTTAAGAGGGAGGACATGAACATGGTTGCCTCTTTTGAACATAACTTCTTATCTAGACCTCCAAATGACTTGATTCTTGAAGCAATAGATTCATAACACATTTTTATACATCTACATAAACATTTGTAGTAATTGGTGTTGAATTGGAAAAGTTGTACTGAAAGGAAGTGAAGGAATCTATTGTGAGTATGAACTGGTGTGTTTTCGCTGAACATATTTGGGTGTTTAAGTTATATCTTGATCTTTAGTCATCCAAATGAGATGGCTTTTTATTTGGAGTAAAATAGAAAAATAGGGCTACGAAGGGTCTGAAGAAGTCGAATTTTGATTCATTCTCTAAGATATTCAAATTCTGAATGGAAGTTGGGTATAGTACACTGTTTTTGGATATGAATAGTCCAAAAATGTTTGAGGCATATCTTCCTATCTACTAAACCAAATTGAGTGATTTTGGTGTCAATGGAAACATAAGACATTGTAGTACAACTTTCTAGAAGGAAGTGTTGCTTAATTTTTCCAATTACCTTATTAGATTTACTATGCAAAGTAGACTCCGAAAGTGTGATTTGGAAATTTTTTTGAAGTGAGTCAAGGAGAAAGGAACAAAGATTTTAATGGGTTTAGTGAGGCATAAACCTGAGTATGAATTATACTTAGTCGAGTTTTCATATAAGAATGACTTTGTGATGTATTATTGGTAAAATACCTGGATTGTCATGAACATGCATTGTACATATTCTATATACACACGTGTGCATTACATGAATGCTGATAATTGTGCAAGTATTAATGTATGTGCAATGTATGTACAACATAATGTCGATGTGCAGGATAAGCGCCCACATTAAGGAGTTTTCAGATCTTGAAAGCGATTGCTAATCTGGAGCGTACTGTGAGTAGACCGAGATGGTCTCATTTTATTGTTTGTTTTATTTGGATTTTTTTGTATTGATTGACTATTGACTGATTATATGAATGTGATCGATTATGTTGGGTTCCGGACAAAAGGTCCGATGATGTGATGTTTGAGTGGGATATCGAAGTGCTCATTGAATGTGAACTAGATGAACTAAGTGTACTTAATGTGATTGTTAAATGTGATCTGAATGCGCATTATATATAAATGAAGTGTGAAATCTCAACTCTAACATTGAATGCCGGACTAAGGCCCGATGATATGGAAAAGTAATTAAATGAGTTTATGAAAATGTGAGTTATGCATTCCATTTCATGAATGCATGAAATATAATGGTAGTTGTGGCCAGAGTAGCCAACGATCAGAGCTTAAAGCTCAACGAATGAAAATGAGATTCGAGTTCAAAATTGATTTAGAGCCTCAGGCTCAACGTTTAATGAGCCCTATATATGACAGTTATTAATGAGCCCGATATGGGACAGTTTAGGCACTCGGTCACAACAAAATAACAAATGGAAAGTGGGTCTCATGTGTATTGCATATGCATAATATGAGTGATTAAATTGTATTGAATGTAAGGTGTGAAATGTGTAATGATATGAATTATGTGTTATCTGATTGGGTGAGCCATCGATGATGGTCACTCACTGAGTTCGCAAAACTCACCCAAAATTTGCAATTATTTTTCAAGCTTTGAAGAGTACTCCGTTAGACAAACGTTAGTATACCTACTGAATGCAAGTGAAAGATAGAGGTCGGGATCAGTTCGTGTCTGCATTGTGTCTCTTTATTTTCGCACTGAATTGTATTTTCTGCAAATTATTGTATTTTGTGTATTTGAATATATTTGTGGTGTATAACTTTCCAATGTATTGCATGAGTATTAAGAATAACTCAAAATGAGTTAAAGTGCAACCATCAATTGAACACCAATGCGCAATTATCATCTTTCAAGACCCAGTCTTTAATCTTCAATCCACCAAAGAATGCCTTATTTAAAACTTTATTCTTTTTGGCCAAATTATTTTCTTGTTTTCTCTTTTTCTTTTTTTTTTCTTTTTTGCAAATTTGACATACTCTAACCCAAGAAGATAAAAATAACAACATCAATTATGCACATTTAATCATGAAGAACAAAATGGCACTTATGCAAAACACTTATGCCAAAAACAATGGGATGAATGAAAGTGAAGGGCTCAAAGGGTAAACAACGGTTAATTGAAATGGCTTGTGTTTGGAAAAAGGGGTTTAGAAAAACATGCCCCTATCATGCTCACAAATTTAAGCATTAATGTAGCTTTGAAAAAGAATTTATACAAGTTTTGGAGGCTAACGAAGCTAGGTAGAAATCACACAAGATGAGAAAGAAAAGTAAGGCTCAAAATTCCTTCCAACAAGGTTTTATCTAAGATATTTCCTTCCTCAAATCAAGTTATACCACAAGGTTAGTAACACTGCACCAAAGGCACTCCACTATGCTAATCAACTAAGCATAAAAATTACTCAAATCAAAAATGTATTCAAACGTTGACATGTCAATGTTCACATGCACAAGCAACAAGGATTTGAAAGCAAAACCCAAGGATTGCAAAAGCCAAGTGAGCAATGTCAATTTTAAACAGTGTCTAATGACAAGTCAATAAAATGGCAATCCAAGTAGTGGGCAATCCAAGCAGTGGCAAACAATTCAACAAAATCAATCCCTCCCCTATACTTAATCAATACATTGGCCTCAATGTAAGAAAAACAATTTTAGGCGAAATGGAAAAAAATAAGGGGAAACTAACTAATAAAAACAAAACAAAATAAACAACAACTACATCCTACTGGAAAGGTTCCCTTCCTCCACACTTATTCCAAACTATCTCAGCAGACAGATATCAGCATTAATATAATAGAGAATAAAAGAGAAAGGTCGAAGGGAATAACCGTGGGATTAGGGAGGTCTTTGATCCTCATGGTAGTGCTTAAGTAGATGACCATTGACTTGTGAAACATGAACAGTTGCTTCATCCACTAGCTCTACCGTTCCAATTGAATGCACTTTGGTAACTTTGAAAGGGCCGTCCCACTTGGTGACAAACTTTCCAAGCATCAATTTTAGCCGAGCCTTGAACTTTAGAACCTTGTCACCTTCATGGATTCTTTCCTCAAAATCTATTTTTCATGAATTATTTTCAGCTTATCCTTGTAGATTCTGGCATTATCATAAGACTCAAATCTCATCTCTTCAAGCTCTTAGAGTTGCATTGTCCGATTCTCATGTGAAGATTCAAGGTCTACATTACATGCCTTGATCGCCCAATAAGATTTGTTCGATCTCCATAGGTAGATGGCAGACTTACCATAGAGCAACCGGAAAGGGGACATGCCTATAGGGGTCTTATAGGCAGTCCTGTAAGCCCATAATGCCTCCTTGAGCCTTTCACTCCAGTCTTTTCGGGATGGCTTCACAATTTTTTCTAGTATACGCTTCACTTCTCGATTGGAGACTTCAGCTAACCCATGTGTCTGAGGGTGGTAAGGAGTGGCCAGCGTGATTAACTCCGTACTTAGCAAGTAAAGACTTGATAGTCCTATTGCAGAAATGTGTTCCTTGGTCACTGACAATTGCTCTTGGAATGCCATACCTGCAAAAGATATGAGCACGTAAAAACTTGGAAACAGTAGAAGCATCATCTTTTCTAGTTGGCATTGCCTCTACCCATCTAGATACATAATCTACTACAAGTAATATATATAAAAACCCAAATGATGGAGGAAAGGGACCCATAAAATCCATGGCCCAAACATCAAAATTTCACAAAAATGCATAGGTCTTAAAGGCATTTCATGCTTTTTATCCAGACTTCCAAACCTCTAACATTTATCACAAGACTTGCAAAAAGTGTAAGCATCTTTAAATAAGGTAGGCCAGTAAAATCCACGCTCTAAAACCTTCCTAGCAATCCTATTAGCACTAAAATGCCCCCCGCAAGATAAAGAATGTGCAAAGGTAAGGATAAAGTGGATCTCATTATTAGGAACACATCGTCTGATTATTTGATCACTGCATTGCTTCCAAAGAATTGGAGCATCCCAGGTGTAGTATCTTACCTCCCTCTTCAGCTTATCAGCCTGAAACTTAGACACAAAAGGAGGCATAAAATCAGCGACAATGTAATTAACAATATTATAGTACCAAGGTTCTTGAACTACCAAGGTAAAAAGTGTAGAATCAGAAAAAGAATCAACAATAAGATCAGAAGAGTCAACTACCTTGGTGCCTTCAGGTAACCAACTAAGGTGGTTAGCCATATGATTCTCTACTCCAGTTCAGTCTCTGATTTCAATATCAAACTCCTGCAGCAACAAAGCCCATCTCAACAGTCTTGGTTTAGATTGAGGCTTCTTGAACAAGTACCGCGCCACTGTATGATCTGTAAAAACAACCACTTGAGAGTTTATCAGATATTGTCTAAACTTATCCAAAGCAAAGATTATAGCAAAAAGTTCTTTCTCAGTAGTGGTATAGTTCACTTGAGCAAAGTCAAGTGTCTTGGAGGCATAAGCTATCACTCTAAATCGCTTTTCCTCCCTCTGTCTAAGCATAGCACCAACTGCAAAGCTAGAAGCATCACAAAATAGCTTAAAAGGCAAATCCTAGTTAGGTGCGGTCAGAATAGGAGGTGAAACAAGCAGAGACTTCAAAGTATTAAAAGCATGTCTACATTTATCATCAAAGTGAAAATCAATATCTTTTTTCAACAATGTAGAAAGGGGTAAAGCAATTTTACTAAAATCCTTTACAAAGCGCCGATAAAACCCCGCATGCCCCAAGAAAGATCTCAATTCTTTTAGACAAGTAGGATAAGGAAGTGAAGAAATGATTTCAATCTTGCCTCTATCAACCTCAATCCCCTTTTGGGAGATGTGGTGACCTAATACTATGCCACTATCTATCGTAAAATGACATTTTTCAAAATTCAAAACCAAATTTTTCTGAATGCATCTACCAAGAACATGTTTAAGACTAAACAAACAATCATCAAAACTATCACCATAAACAGTGAAGTCATCTATAAAAACCTCCATATTTCACTCCAATAAATCACAGAAGATTGCCATCATACACCTTTGAAAGGTGCCTGGAGTGTTACATAACCCAAATGACATCCTTCGATAAGCGTAGGTACCAAAAGGGAAGGTAAATGTAGTCTTGTCTTGGTCCACCGGTGCAATCGGTACCTGGAAGTAACCTGAAAAGCCATCCAAGAAATACTAGTAAGATTTCCCAGATACTCTTTCCAACATTTGATCAATAAAAGGAAATAGAAAATGATCCTTCCTAGTTGCTTCATTCAACTTCTGATAGTCGATGCACATTCTCCAAACATTTTGAACTCTTGATGGACTGAGTTTATTACTATCATTTCTCACCACTGTGATACTACTCTTTTTCAATACTACTTGTACCGGGCTCACCCACTCACTGTCTGATATGGCATATATGATTCCTGCACTCAACAATTTAGATACCTCCTTCTTTACCACATTATGAATAAGAGGATTTGACCTCTGGGGTGTCTGCTTACCTGATTTGGACCTGTCAGCCAAAAAGATTTTGTGTGTTCAAACCAAGGGATCAATTCCGGGTATGTCCCCTAAAGACCAACCTATAACCCTCCTAGATCTTTTCAACACAGAAACTAGTCTCTCTTCTTCAGAACTACTCAGAGAACTGGAAATAATAACAGGCAATTTGCAGTCAGCAGCAAGAAAGACATATTTCAAATTAGAGGGAAGGGGTTTCAATTCTAAATCAGGGGGTTGCATAATAGAAGGAACCAGCTTTGGTATATCAAATGCATTCAGTGAAAGTGGTGCATCTATGTGAATTCAGGATGAGGATTTAAGCTCTGTGCAGTGTGTATGTCCTCCACTTCCTAACCCAATTCCACAATCAGATGACCTGGAAACAACAAAATTAGGTTCACTCTGATCAGTAGAAGAAGAAAGTAAATCAGAAGTGGGAGTGTTATTAGAAGGGTTTAAAAAATAGTAGGATCACTGCTATCCTCTTTTAATGTTCCAGCACCACTTGAAGGAGAAACTACATTCGTAGCTTGCATAAAAGCTTTTTTTTATTAGTTGCTGCAAAATCAAGAAACACACTTTCCTCAAGGCTATCAAGTGCAAAATCAACAATAATATCAAAACAAAAAGACGCATAAGAATTTTGTGGAGTAGAAAGCCAGCTATCTATTTCTAAACAATAGACACATGAGATATCACCTTCACATGCACAAAAATCAGAAGAATGAGAGGAGGATAAACAAGCAAGTGCTTCATGATGATTCACAGCCATATTACAATAGTCGACTTCATGCACCTCAATCTCATGCAAATTTTCCACATCATTATCATGGCATTCAACCAAACTAACATCCAAGTAAGAAAAATCTTCATAACCATGACTCATAGCTTCTAAAAGATTAAATTGTACTTCTTCATCCCCAATCCTCATAATGATAAGGCCCTTCTTCATGTTAATTATGGTCTCAGTAGTCAAAAGGAAAGGGCTACCTAGAATCAAGGTACTTTCAGAAGGAAGCTCATTAGTCATATCAAGAACATAAAAGTCGGCAGGAAAAATAAGACCTTTGATTTGCACAAGGATATCCTCTAGAATGCCTTTAGGGTATCTTACTGTCCTATCAGCTAGACCAAGCACTACACTAGTGTCTTTCAAAGCTTCAATACCCAAGGTCTTATAAACAAATGTTGGCATGACATTAATGGTTGCACCTAAGTCAAGTAAGGCATGAGAAACAGTCGTTCTACCTATGGTATAGGGGATAGTGTAAGAACCTGGATCTTTGCATTTAATAGGCAATTATGGCTTAAATAAGGCACTAACACTCAACCCCCGTTGGATTCTCTCACTATGCCTATACTTTCTCTTGTTTGTGCATAGGTCTTTCAAGAATTTAGCACACTTAGGCATATTTTTAATTAATTCAAGCAATGGCACATTTACCTCAAGTTTGCTAAACATTTCAAACAATTCATCATTGTCTTTCTTGTCAACAATCTTTT
>JANKYE010000002.1:11834129-11855155 GCA_032467995.1 Erythroxylum dillonii | reverse complement strand
GGCAATCTGTTTTCAAGTTCATGAATTACGTGTTATGTGGGTTTGTGGTGGTCCCCTAAGTTAAGTCACGTGCACGTTGACCTGCCTGCAAGTGGCATGGAGCTCTTTCATAGACTCCCATAAGTTCACAGCTATGCAAAACCATTATGTGGGATTGCGTTAGTACACTCTGTTCACGGCTACACAGGACCATTAAGTGGAAATGTGTAGTACGTTCTATTTTTGGATCTACCCGAACCGTTCTAATATGCTTTATGATTTGTGAATAGTTTGAAAAATGCATAAATTGTGTTGTTTGTTATTTTGATTACTTGACAAGACAAGAATTTTAAGAAACATGTATTTTATGACTCAATAAGAATTTTCTATGACAATGAAATTTTTGAACAGTTTTGCTTGTTATTTGTTATAAACATGTTATCCGCGAGCTTTTAAGCTCACCCCTACTCTCTTTGCCCTATTCAAGTGATGAACAAGAGATCTGGTAAAAGTGAATCAAGGCATAAATTCGAATTTGCATGTTTTGTTGTGTTTTGGAATAGTTATGTAAAACAAGGGTTCAGATGTATTTCAAGAAATTATTAGGCTTTGCATCTTTTGTATTTTGTATATTGATATTGTATTATGGCTTGGAAATGCCATTAAAGCTTTGTAAACTCTTATTTATGATGTAAATGACATATGAATTTGTGTATGGATGATGTGAGTTGAAATTAGATATATTTGAAGAAGTTTTCCACTTGAGTTGATGAACTTTGATCGTGAACTGTTGATATATATATACAAGTGAGATGTTATGGAAAGGAAAGATAAGAATGTTAAGAATCATAAGATGTTGTTGAATATGAAGGGTCAAATGAATTGAGGTTGAGAGTTGGAAGAATTTCAATGGGTAGTTGAATGGTTATGCACATGATATTCCAAGTTTGTATAGTGCAAAATTTCACGTTTTTCATGAGGGTAAAATGTGTGATTTGACTTCTAAGGAAAAACTGGATTAATCTAGGTAGAACTGGTCAAAATTGTCTTCTTGGAAGTTGTAGATGATCTTTCTAGCTTACCAACGATATAAAGTTGTAATTTTTGGATACCGGAGTGAAAAGATATGATTGTTAGAAGATGTAATGCTACAAGGGAGGTATGTACAAGACAGCTATGGAAAAGGATGAGAATTTGTGGATTTGATGAACCGAATCAGTTGAGAATTGAGAGTTTTATGAGATAAATTCGGTGTTTGAATTGATATGAAGTGATTTGGCACTAAAAGAGTTGAATTTGGGGAGATATTGAGTGTATATGGTGCTAGAATGGATGTTGGAAGCATTGGAGAGGCTTTGGAGGGAGGTTTGGGTCACCAATGTCTGTTTAACTGACCTTCTCGGGTGAAAAAGGACCCCCTGCCTTGCCAATGTCTGTTAAACGGACCTTCTCGGGTGAAAAAGTGCTCCCAAGCTCGACCATGTCCGTTAAACACAAATTTTGACCCTTTTAGAGGTAGAATAAAGCTTTATGGTCTTCATGAAAGTTGTAGATCTTGAAGTCCTATTTCAAATAGTCTAAGAACGAAATCAATCAAAGATTTGTGGTGAAAGTTCTAACAATTACGCCAAGACATGTTACTACATGATTGAGGACTTAAACATGGATTCTTTTGGTCATAACTTCATCATCCGACCTCCAAATGAAGTGATTCTTTAAGCAATGGATTCATAAGACATGAATCTATCTCTCCATGAAAATTGGTAATTTTTGGAGGTGACTTGAAAAAATTTCATGGAAAGAAAAAGAGGAATCGGTTAGGAGAGCATGATTAGGGTATGAACACCCTTTAGCTTCTTAAGCATATCTTGAGCTATAAAGTTCCGATTGAGATGATTCTTTCTTTAAAGAAAACTAGAGACTTAGAGCTACGATTTCTTTGAAGAAGTTAAATTGAAATTCTAGTTTGAAGATTTCCAAATTCTGTTGGCAAATAGAAGAAATGAGTTTGAGCATAGTGATTGATTTATGTGGATACTCCACTCTTATGGGATAATGGTTAATTAGGGTTCTTTGAAATAACCCTTTAGGGTAAGATGCTCACATTTCATGATCCGAAGTTGGGTTCCGAAAACAAATGGGATCCAACAGAGTTGGTATCAAAGCAAGAGTTGGGTTCCATAAACAAGTGGGATCCAACATTAGTGGTATCAGAGCAAGAGTTGGGTTCTGGAAACAAGCGAGACCCAACAGAGTTGGTATCAAAGCAAGAGTTAGGTTCCAGAAACAAGCGGAATCCAACATTATTCTCCTTTACAACTCTAGTGGTTAGTTTTCAGATCCACAACTCGTTGCAACATCACTGAATATCTTCTCTCCTCCTGTTGCTCTCTACTAGCTAAATACGTCCTATTCATCACTCTTTATTGGTGTCATTGTCTCTCTTTTTTACTGCTCCTTTTTTTTTAGTGTCATTACTTTATTAAAATCCAAAGCCAACTTGCCAAATTCCCTGAATCAGGTGGGCACTTGTCATATTATAGTATTGTACTCACTTTTATTAGGTTGCTTTAGTTTACCACTTAAATATCCACTTTATTAGGTTGATTTAGTCCACCATTTAATTTATCCATTAATTAAATATTTTCTTGATTTTAGCTAAAAAATTAAATAACTTTCATGTTCATGCTCAAATTTCTCCCAATTTAGGAATCTCAATTATCCCTGTTAATGCTCGATGGGTTTGGTTTGTTTGTGATTTTTGTTCATCCTTATATAGTAAAAAGAAATAGATTTCCTTAAGTCTTGGGAATTAGATAATAATTCTCAAATATATACAAGTACACTATTTAGATGAACCAAAAGTTTATGGTACTAAATCAAGTTTGGACGTATATTTATTTTATGCTTATATATGCTATTTATTCTATCAGATTACTTCGTAGATGCTACATATATTGAGTTCTAAGCCATAAATTAATGGATGAATAATACAAGTGTAAATTTACTTATTTTAAAAAATATCCTTTCTATTTCTTATTTACAACAATATAAATTAAATTAATTCTCTTTTTTCCAATATTGTTAACTAGCCAAAGGAATTCATTTGGTGCACATGTTTGTAAATGTGAATTAATGGTCACACTATAAAATGAATCATTTTCAATATGCAAATATCTAGCTCTTTTTTTGTTTGAATATATAGTTATTAGTCCCTAAAGGCACTTAAGAGGGGAGGTGAATTGGTTGTTTATAAAATTCAACAATTTTTCTAACCAATATAGTTAATTAATAACAATTAGAATAAATAAGGATGAGAAAATTACTTAATATGACTTAATCAAAAATTTGAGCAATAAATTAAAAAAGATAGGGAAGAGATAATGCAAACCAATTTATAGTAGTTTAGTAAACAATCCTTGCCTACTTCCACTTCCAAGACTAACCTTGATACAATTATTTTTGGTAAAGAGGGACCCTTCTTTCAATCTTCTTCTAAGGTGAAGAGAAAGTTAATACCACTTGGATTAGCCCTAAGTGCAATATTCAATATCCCAAGAAAGTATTACAACTCACAAATATCCCATATTCACTTGATAACTCCAAAAAATGACTCACTCAGACAAATATGACACAATGATGCTCAAATGAATGAAACTCTTTGTAATATATGTACATAACTGCCTTAACCTTCTTAATGCTAAAAAAATAAAAAATAAAAACACCTATTTATCGTGTTTTGGGACCCAAAATACTACTTGAAGTGAAAAACTAGCCATTACAATGATTGTATAATGGTTGACCATTACATCTTTATAGCACAAGAATCACAAGTCATTAGAGCATTGGTCGACTAGTACATGTATTAGTTTACCAATATGGCACCTTGATCGACCAATACATTATCCATTGTTGATACAAACTTATAGTAAATCAATTTTAACAACTTTAACCTATATTGGTCAATCACCAACTTATATAAGTCGACCAATCACGCCAAAAACATGATTTTAATAACTTCAAATGCTCAAAAGCAATTTCCTTAATCTAAGTCTGATTAAAACACTTCTCAAAGTATTTCTCAAAGATTATTTGAAAGATCAAGAGGCTTTTATATTAAACAAAAAGCTTTAATGCCTCTTGACAAATGTAAAGAATCATGCATGTAAGTAGGATGAATGATTATGCATGGTGAGCCTTTTGGATCATCAAATTAGAAAGTGAGCTTACATGTAATAACAAAATTTGTGAAATGAACTTGATGAGCCTTGATCTTCATTTTATTGGTTGCAAACTTCAACTTTTCTTTATCAATTTAATATATTATCTTCTTGAGTTTATGGCTTCATTTTCTTTTGATATTGCTTTTCACCAAAATAGCAATCATATTAGTAGTAATTATATTTTTTCATCAAAATATCAATTGTAACCTCGCTTAGAACAATATTCAAAATACCCTACAAAACTAGATGAATGAAGCATATATTGTGTTCATAAGACATCTTGTTGATGTGTTTATGTGATATATCTTCTTGAAGTTTATTAGACAATTTATATGAAATGCTTGTTAAGTAGTTGATTTATTTCTTCCTCTTATTTTACACATAACTAACTCCACATTGTTCATGTTACTAACTAGTGGTTGGTAATGACAATTCTCGAACTATTGACTTTGAATAGGTAAAAAATGTCATGTCATGTACATTTTTAACTTTTCTGCTTTTGATATTCTTTTCAAGATTATGGAATTCTTTTAAAGTTCAAGGTGTGTGTATGTTCTTATGATATAATGTGTGCTTCTATTTTTTTGATAGTTTTTGCTTAATTCCTTTTTATATGTATCTATATTGATTATTCATTTAACGAGTTATGTCTGTTTATTAGTTTACAATTAACAGGTGAATGTGTTATTTGTTTAGTTTTGTGTACTTATTTAATTGCATTTATTTTTACAGATAAATGGAGAAAGTTTAAGGGCTCCTAATAATTCAATCTCTTTAAAAAGATTTAATGATCTAACATGGGCTCATACTAGATTGGTTCCCAGTACAAAGAGTCATACTATTAGTTTGTATTATAAAAAACATTTTAAAGTTAGGGGAATCATCAAATTAAAAAAAAAAAGCATTTAGTTGGATCAAAGGTGATGTGGAGCCTTGTAAGAAAGTTTGTTACGAACCAATCTTGGATCATGATCGGCACTAAAGGAACAGTAAACTTAAGGTTTACTGGACCCATAGCAAGCTTAAAATGCCATCAAATCCCTATATACATAGTAAACATGAGATTTCAAAATGATCAAACCCATACTGATAATAACCTAATAGTTCTAAAAATATACAATACTCATTGTGCTACAATATTAAGGTAGTTAAAAAAGGGAAATCCAATATATATAAAACTACTGTGGCTCTAGAGTTAAAAGTCACCAAAAAACATACATTGAGTCACCGGAGAAGAAGAAGACCAACAAAATACCCTATTAAAAGAGATCTAAAAAGAAGATCCTAAAAAATAATTGAGGGGAGTCAAATCTTACTAAGTGAATTAATATTATGGTTATGTTGTGCTCTCCTAATGATTTCAATGATACCTATATATGTATATATTTATAATGTATTACATCCATAATGCAATTTCATGACATAACGATTTTTTTTTCATAAACATCCATGCATTTCCCATAGCAATATCATGCCACATAATCATCACAATCACAAAAAATAGTGGAGCACTGACAAATGACCCTATGATAAACCCCTTATCCATAGACTATAGCCATAAGGTCTCTCTTGTTCCATACGGATCACTTGGTTCAATGCAGTAGACTATTGTTCGAGAGCCATACTCGATCGAACCGCCATAACCTCAATACGACATGATTGTCATCTGAGAGCAAGCTTAACCAAATCACCACAATCATGCTACTTCCCATGTACCATATATCGGTTGGTGTCTGAGAGCAAGCTTGACCAAACCGCCCTAACCACGTCATATTTAAATCAATAGACCCCAATACCAAACTAAATTTGTACCCGACTAATGACTCACTGTGCGCACAACCTAGGGACAACCACTAGGTAAGTTATACCATAACCATCCTCCACATTATCACATAACAAGACAAGCACAACATTGCACAACAAAAATATATATACATGTGTCAAACCATATGTATGAATTTCATGCGTGCATATGAAAATGATGGTGATTTCCTTGATGAATATGGAATTCTAATGCATGTTTATAACCATGAATATTAACTCATAGGAATATTAACTCATAGCTAGATTGCGCTCCTTCGCGTCGAGCTAAGTGTTTTGAAGTGAAGAGTTCAGCTCATGATTGATATATAAAATGAGAAGTCAGAATAACCATTAGGATTTAAAAACAACGATATCATGTTTTACAAAGAGCCTACTGAAAATTTTGGTAGAATTTTCCCTGTAAAATAGACTTCACCATTCCAAAAGAAGGGTAATTCCTATCATGAAAAGACACTTCTATGACCACCAATAATCACAACTCAATTTGGGCCTCCAAACTATATGTCCATGCCTAATTGAGTCCACATTTACATTGCAAAAGTTCATAATAAATCCAATCATAATTCAAGTATACTAATTTCTAACCCATACACCCTTATTTATACCCAATACATCAAGATATTCTTAATTCTAATCAAGAACAATTCATTTTAATCAATTTCATGCATTTCTATAAGAACATAACCCTTTTTAAATTTTTTTCTCGCAAACTATGAATAATTTCAATACATTTCTTTTATGAAAATTGATTAACATAATATTTAAGAATTTTTAAAATTATTTATGACCATTTCTAGGCTAGTCAAAAAATCACCATTGTCACCAGAGCGTGGGGTACACACACCGATGCTAGAGGGGCGGTGATCTTCACCACCTACCTAGAAATGATGATCTTACCTCTAGGAATCCAATGGCACTGGTCTCGTGTGAAAACTTCTCCCATTTTGTGAGAATCCAAGGTTTAAAGCTCAAAGGTAACCTATTTCCATTCATCGGCAAAATAGGTTGATTGATGTTAGGTTTCCCTCCTTTCATAAGTTTTTAGGGCTGTTAGACATGATGGTGATGTTAGTTCCACCAAAAAATGACCAAAATAGGAGATCGATGACTTACCTAAATGAATTGAAACTTCCAATCGTGATTCCTCCAAATTTGGGTCGTTTATGAAGAAATAAGTTTATAAGTGTTGTAGAAGGTCCTGAGAGCTTTCCATATAGCCCTAGGAAGTCGAAAATGGTGGTTGTACAGTAAAGTTATGAGTGTCGAAAGTTGGGAGTGAATAGTAACCTATAGGTAAAAAAGTTTAAGAGAGAAATGAACTTAAGCTTTCTTAAGCTCAACTTATACTTTTATAGGTTTTTCTCTTTATTAGTCCATTATGACTCATCTAACAAAAATTTGGATCACTATATTCTCTCCCCCTTATAATTTTTTTTTTGTCGAATTTTAAATCTCACCTTATTATTGAAATAGATATGGGTATTGACTCTGCATATCCAGCTCCAACTTCCACGCACAGTCATCCATCATATGATTACTCCATAACACTTTCACCATTGGTTATCTCTCTTAAACTTAGCTGACAAATATGGTAATCTACTGTGGCAGCAGATTGTTCTTCATATGTTAAGTTTCCATCAATCTCTATATTACATGGCTAAAGGATATAAGAAGGATCCGAAAAATACTTTCTCAATATCGACACATGAAATATAAGAACTCTAGACAGGTTAGGTGGTAACACCAACCTATATGCCACTTCACCCACTCTAGATTTAATCTCAAATGGACCAACATACCTTGTAATTAGTTTACCTTTCTTACCAAACCTCATCACTAATTTCACTAGTGATATTTTCAAAATATCACGTCACCTACTGAGAATCTCACATCTTTCCTCTTTGGATTCGTGTATCTCTTTTGTCTACTAAAATTCGTTTTTAATAGTGATTTGTAGTAACTCATGTCTTATCAATTTTTGTTCACGGATTTCCCAACATAGAATTTTCTTCTGTACAAATCTTTATAAGGGGCCATTTCAATACTAACATGGTAACAATTATTATAAGCAAATTCAATCAATGACAAATGCAAATCCTAATGACCAGCAAAATCAATAACGCACATCCTAAGCATATCCTCTAAAATCTGAATAGTTCCCTCAGACTGGTCATCTATTTGAGGATGAAAAGTAGTGTTGAAGTCCAATCTGATACCCAAAGGTTTTTTTTAAACTCTCACCAAAAAGCTGATGCGAAGTTGGAATCCCTATAAGAGACTATAGATTGTGGTACCCCGTGCAAACACACAATTTTTATTGTCATATAACCTGGTCAACTTATTAGTCAAAAAGTCTTCTTGATAGGTAAGAAGCGTGCAAACTTTGTTAATCTATCCTTAATCACCCATATATCACTATATCCAATATTAGTACGGGGCAATTAGTCACAAAATCTATAGTAATCATATTCCAAGATAAAAAAGGGTAAAATGCAAACTCTGTAAACAATATAATTCCATTGAACATTCATTGGATTTGTCTCGTTTTGAATTCTGGATTCAAAAATGCCATGGAAGTATTTTCATCAACCAGTACATCCTGGAATTGCATAATTTCTAGAAATATAGTTTTCAATAGAGAGAAGATAATCACACCCCTCAACAATATTGTGAATATCATAATCATCAAGAATCTTACTAAGTTGTTACTAGCACTGGGCACTAATATATAAAATTTGTTTTATTCTGCTTCTAACTCTATACCTTCCATCATTTTTCTAGAAAATATAATGCTAGTTAAAGGATTATGGACCTATCCATTTATATGAGAGAATGCTTTTAATCTTTTCTAGAAAATATATACTCTTGTTTTGGAAGCTACAAAAAAGCAAAATACCTCAATGATTGCACCCTCACTATCTATTTTTTTCCATGCATAGCAAGCATTCTATATATGTGCTACTCCTAGAAAAGAATCCAATTTCGTTCTTCTCATGTTCCTAGGCAATAATGGTACTATTAAGTACTATAAAGGCATCTTGATTCTTAAGACAACAACATGCCATATTGGTCCTGAAAACCCCTCCCAAAAGCATTTTATTTATTACTTCTCGTTGTTTCTAACTAGTAAACTTGGTCATAGCTGAATTCAACTCAAAACACTAACCAAATTCATCAATCCTGAATATTGGGGGGATCAAAGGGTTTGGGCTTTATAAAATTAATTTGTAATCATCTTTTATTTAGGTGAACTTGTCCATAATTGTCTTTTCCCTACTGATGTCCTGAGAAACAAAACACATCCCCACCATATTTTCTTGAAGGTTATTGTTTGCACAAGTATTAACAATTATGCTGATGGGGCCACTATCAACCTTGGAATCATGTATTTTGATCTCGAATTCGATATTTTATTCCTCTTTGCCCTACAATGCCAAGAACAATTTATGTTTGAATTTGTCAATAGAAGAATCTTCTTGAATTTGACAATAGAAGAATCTTCAACAAGTGTCAGCAGATGCTTCCTAATATTTTTATCAACAACGATATCTATCAACTCAACAAATTTTACTTTCCACCCCTTAACAAGGCCATTAACATCAATCACAAATATTAGAACTATAGTTGTTTCAGTTAATCGAACCACCTCATTTGTCACTGCTTCTAGTTAATGCATTCCTTCAACCTCTAGGCCATTAAACTGTGAATGAATTATTTTGGTGTTTGAATGCACAATTTATATATCTTTTAATACACTTCTCAATATCAACTATAGAGAATGAAATGCATCCATTTCGTAGTCCTTCCAAGGCTAACTCCTCATTTTGCAACTTTGAGAAAGGCTTTGAAGGATGATCTTGGATGCATCTTCCTAATGTTATCTTTCTCACCTAGTTCATGTTTGGCGCCACCCCATCGAATTTTTTTTAAAGCAGTTTGAGACCAAAACCAAAATATTATATCCTAAAAACTTATTCTTGTAGTTGTCATGCCACACACCATATCACCTACAGTCCGAGCACTTGGATATCTAGCTAGGCTATATACACTTAGACCTATAGAACCAATATGCCACTCAAAGAGCCATGCAACTATATCTTGTATATGGAAATCACTTAGAGTTATTCCCAACCTCCATATCTTATTCATGTACAATAGTGCAGCACCATCACATTTCATAAGATCCGTTATGTTTGAGCGCTAAGTAACTGTATCCAATGGGGCATCACGCATTATCATATCACATAACAGTTCCTGAGTTTGCAAGATGTTTACCTCAACAATTTAATTTTCTATTTTTTAGCAAATATTTGAGCTAGAAATTGGCAAGCATACCTCATAAGAAAATAAATGAACCTCAAACTAGTGTTATAGCATACTATTAGACCCCAAAGTCTCTTTATTTTTGATGTTTGTGTATAGATGAGGCCATCGAAATCTTCATCTCTATCATTGATTACAACTACCATAACTAGTGAAGCAATTATATTCATGTTCTACATATATTGCGAGTGGCAATTATGTAGGGCTCATAATGTTGAACCATATAAGGTCAGATCAAAGTGAAGCTTCTCGTCTTGAAGCACCTTGACATGTTTTGCATGACAATCAACAATCATTCAAACCTTATTCTTTATAAATAAAAGAAGTGCATCTTGAGGAATATCACTAATTGGATAACACAAACCCAAATAGAAATCCAAACTAGGCTTAGTTATTTCAGAAATAACTCTCCTGTGGTCATTGTTATGAAACTTATAGGCCATCACCCTGTTGTAACCAGCGAGATCACAAAACTCCAAAACCAAAGTGTCACAAAGCCTTTCTAAGATTCCATTAGGTAAAGACTGCAATCTAGTAATTAATTTGGTTGTAAGCTTGTAGAAGTGTAATGCCCCAATAGTTGTCATGGTGACATCATAAGGCTTCATAAGTTCGAAGTCAATAATCAAGCTACAAGTTACTCTATTGAGGTTTGTATTTTAAAACAAAAGCTTTCTAGATGTCTTGCAGTTAACTAAAATAGGATTCACAAGCGTAACCTCCCTGAAATTCAGGGCTTTTTACAAGACAGAGGCACTCACATGGTCAAAATTTTAAGTGCATTTTCACTAAATGTAATTATCTTTAAAGTTTCCTCATCTAAGGCCAGCAAACATCCAAAAGGCTAGGTGAGCTTTCCTTTTTTAATGTAATGAAGATAAGCTATGGTCACTTTGTCAAACTTGGACTATTGATCTTTGCAAATTGAATTGGTGATCCGTACTGAGCTTGAGTAATCAAATGAACTGTCAGAGTCTTCAAAATTGTCACAGAACTTTGCATCCATGATGGGCTGAGCAATAGTCCTAGTACCAAGTTTTGATCTCCCAAAATTGCTAGATGAATGCCTAATAGCACTGGAAGAATTCATCCCCTTCTAGAAACTGAAATAAACAATTACTAAAAAGACTCAAGTAATAACAAACCTATTTTTTGTAATCTATTTTGGCTTGCAAAGACTACACATATTCTACAGAGTATCCATTGCAAAAGTTATCATCATTAGCATGAAATATACAAGGTGTTGCCTCGTTGAATTGGCAAAGAAGGGCAATTTGCAGCTTCAAATTTAGTCTCCTGGAGCTGGCGAGGCTTCTAAGTAGTTTGTTAAAAAGAAGAGAAAGAAGAAGAGGAAAATATTGGAATGAGAATCATAAGCGCTAACATCCTTCTTTTCTCCTTATGATCAAAGAATAAGGAAAGTCTTTAAATACGATAAAATTTGTAGCAGTTACAAAAGGCTGGAAGTAAAGACAACGATTTTAAACAAACATGGTCCTAATGTCGCAGTAGTTCAAAGAGAAATTTGACTCAATTCTTATCAACCTAGCAACTCAAATTTAAACCTAAATCTCTTATACCAACTTTGCCACGTCCTAATCTTGAATCGTGACTAGCGATAAAGGAACATTAAACTTAAGGTTTACTAGACCCTTAGCAAGCCCAAAATGCCATCAAATCCCTATATCTATAGAAAAGATGAGATTTCAAAATGATCAAACTCATGTTGATAATAATCAAATAGTTCTAACAATATACAATACTCAATATGCTATAATATTAAGATAATTAATACAAAGCAAATCCAATATATACAAGACTACTATGAATCTAGAGTCAAAGGTCACCAATAAACATACTGTAAAGCCCCAAATTATACCCTAGTTGAAATGTTACATATTCATGAAGGTATATATGATAGGTGTTAAAATTGTGACGTAATTGTAAGCTATATATGTTTTGAATTTTAGTTTAATGAATTAATTAGTATCAGTAGGAAATTGAGGTATTAAAATGTACATTTGGACTAGAAAAATGTCAAGTGTCAAGGCAAGTTGGTACATGGAAAATTGGATGACTAAGCCTATGAGTTAGTGACATTTGGCATAGCTAATGCATTGACATTTGGCAGCATTGGTTGAGTGACAAGCGGCCTAATTAAGTTATGGCATTTGGCAGCATGATAAGAAGACAAGTGGCTCACTCCTATGTTTGCCATATAGGTCACCCCATGGAAGTACATGTGTCCCTTTAAAGTTAGGACACCTTGCAAAGCAAGAGCTGAATCACTCCAGCTCATTTGGTGTTTCTGTTGCCTTCTCACTACTCTCACGCCCTCTCAACTTTTAGAATTTTTGCGCGATTTTGGATCATCTCACTTGGAATCTTTGCAAGTTGCTTCATCAAGGAAGCTATATCTTGTTATCTTCTATGCTGCCTTTTTGGTGCTAAAACTTGCACCTTGATCTTGGATGTGTGTTGGTTACTTGGAAGGGCTAGATTAGCAAGTTCTTTGGAGTTGGAATTTGAAATTAAATAGGTAAGGGAACTATAAACTTGATAGCATGTATTAATAGAAGTTCTATGATGATTGAATTGACATGAAATGTGTGTTATGATGATGATAAATGAGTGCTGAAAAATTGATCCTTGTGTGGCAAATTCTGTTTTGGTTTTGATGTATGAAAGATAATGATTTGTGAGTTGCCTAATGAATGAATTTTGAATTAGATTTGGAAATGAATTTGATAAGGGATTGAAGCATGAATAAGGAAGAATTGAAATGAAATTGATGGATTTTGGTGAAGGTGTGTTGGATGGAGTATGAAGGAGTTAAATTTGGGTGAGTGAACCTTCACTCATCCCATGATCGTGGGATTTATATGGCACCTTCCCATAGTCGTGGGAAATGATTTGGAAGGGAAAGGGTTGGTTTTATACATTTGTTGGACTATATAAGGTTAAGGCACTTTTTAATGGTGTAATTGGACTTGATTAAGGTGTAAAATAAACCTAGTTTGATATGAGATTAGTTGGTTAAAGGTTGAATAAGGTTTGGATTATTAATTGAAGTAATAACTTAAGGAAGGTGTTATTTGATAACAAAGTGTCTAATTTTGGAACTTAAAAGTTGTTAAAGGAATGAAGTTTACTTATGAATGCTAATGTGATTTAAAGAACAAGAGTAATGTTTTAATTGTGAATGTTGGTGAATTGGGAACTTATATAAGTATATGTAATGTGTAAGTACTTAATTTATCCATTGGTGGATCATTGCAAATGCTTATATTTGTAAGGCATATTGAGTTTGATCAAATGTGAATGAAAATGTTCTAGTTGAGCAAAATGAAATAAAGTCATATGTTTTGCAATATAACTTCTACAAGAGGATTATGAAATGTAAATGTTTTGTTTTAAAACTGTCAATTCTTAATTGTGAGTAAATAGGCATGCCTAGAAGGGTCTGTAGCTACTCCTGTGACACTAAGGTGTCTTCTGTACTTTGACATTTTGGTGTCTCCTAATATCGACACTTTAGTGTCTTATGATATTAGACACTTCAGTTAAGGCGTAAGTCTCTTCTGTTTTGTGATACCAATCATAGGTATCTCCTGCTCTGGTCCCGTTACCTACTTCCGTAAAAAGGACTAGTAGGCTAATTTTTTTGTCTTCTGACATATGATCTGTTTTGATGCAAGCTAAATTATGTTCTGATACAATTAAATTATGTTCTAACGCAAATAAGTCTAATCAAATACAAGTTATGTTCTATTCTGACGCAATGATATTCTGTTCTGAGATTTTGAGTTCTGTTATGAAATAATGATATTCTGTTTCGATACTTATATGTTTTGTTTTGACATAAGAATATCCTATTCTGATGTATTATAATATGTTCTTATATAAATAACGTTTGGATTACTCTTTAAATTGAGCAATTAAAGATTGTTTGAAATGTCAGATTTCAAACAATCTTTAAATTGGGCAGTACATGTGAATGCTAGATGACTATTAAAAGCAGTCGTCGATTGATATCTTATTTAGTTATTCACCACTAAGTTTTATACTTAGCACGGTCTCTTTGCCTCCGTGTAGGTTCTGATAAGAAGGTTTAAAGATGGGGACAAAGACAACCACAGTGGCCAAGAAGAATGTGTTTTTTTTTTAATGTTTAGTTTGATTTTGGGTTGTACTCATTATGATGAGACCTTTTGTATTTTGTGAATATAGTTTGTAATAACTATAATATAGGTTGGATCTTAATTTTAAAGCATATATTTTGATATATATATATATATATATACAACGTGTATAAGGTCTATTGTCAAGAACAAAAGAAATGTAGCATATGTTTGCATGAGTTTCTTGAAAGAAAAACTTGGAATGTTATGGATTGTTTAGTTCTATTTTGTGTGGCACCTGTATATCCTCTTAGGGAGTATGAAGGTGTTACACATACATCGAATCACCGTATCTCCAATGCTTTGGTCCGTCGATAAATTATGTCACTAACTAAGTTTTCCGACGGAATGTGTAGATATTCCGTCACTAAAATTCATTTTTCTTACAGTGGGAGAGGAAGAAAATCGACAAAGTACCCTGTTAAAAGAGATCTAAAAAGATCTTGAAAAAAAATAGTTAAGGGGAGTCAGACCTCTCTTAGTCATTAATACTATAGTTATGTTGTGCTCTCTTAAGGATTTCAAATGATACATATATATGTATATATTTAAAATGTAATACATCCGTAATGCAATTTCATAACATAATGATTCTTTTCATAAACATGCATGCATTTCCCATGATAATATCATGTCACGTAATCATCACAATCACAAAAAATAGTGAAGCAGTGACGAACGACCCTACCTTACCCATAGACTGTAGTTGTAGGATATCTCTTATTCCATATGGGTCACTTGCTCCAATGTAGTTGACTGTCGTCTGAGAGCCACACTCGACTGAACTGCCACAACCTCACTATAACATGATTGCCATCTGAGAGTGTAACATCCCGATACCCATGTTAAGGCTATAATAGTAATTTATGAGAAAGTATTGTGAAATTAGGAAAATGCACGTCATGCATAAGTTAAATGTGACATACACATATTTTTCACATTCATATAATTGTACATGCATTAATTAGCATTTCCAAGTAAATTTAATTTATAAATGGAAATTATGGATTAAATTGGGGTGTATTAATTGTGATTTGGCAATTTTGGTATATTTTGGATATTTTGAAATTTTTGGCGAATTTATATATATATATATATATATTGAAATTTGGACCAATTATGGTGTGACACGTGACAACATATGTATATGAAAAATGGCTTAACTTGTGGCAATAATACCTTTGTGACAAATAGCAAATTGCTACTATGACAAATGGTGAAATGGTGGAGGCAAACAGCACACGTGAAGGACATGCAATGAACCCACGTATTATTATGTTTTAGTTAGGAAGAAACCACTGTAGCTTCTGTTCTCCACTGAAACACTCAACACCGCAACTCTCTTCCCTGTTCTTCATCACCGAATAGTAACTTATCATACTTTTGTGTTGTTGATTTCCCTTTCAGTGCTAGAGTAATTGTTGACTCAAGTAATTGATTGTACTGTTGTTTCTACTGTGTAAATGAATTTGTGTATGAGAGGTTGGAGAAGTGTAGTTACGGTGCTGAATGAACTAAATGAAAGATTTGTAAAATATGGATATGTCATTTTTGCACGTTTGAGGAACAATATGCCATAAGGTAGTGTTGAGGTGAGTTTCAAGCTAATAGAATCTTTGAACTGTGTTTAGGAAGAGTGCAGAAAATTAGAGTAAAATGAAAATGATATAGAAGTCTATGAAAATTGATGAATATACATATACTCTGTTCGGGTTATAAGGTTGTTGCACGGTTCACGTATGATTAGGTAAAGAGGTAATGGAAATGACTAAAATGAGTTTAAAGATATGAATGGAAGATTTATTGAAGTCATGGTATGAAGTCGATAAAATGATAAGTTTTGGATAGAAAGAAAGTGGATAAAAACATGTACTCTGTTGTGTTGGTGAAATACATATATGGCTTAAGCTTCACTGTGTGTGAGCGTAATTCTCATAGGAGTTGCAAAGATGATAAGGAATGAGGGGTAGGTTAGATTCTAATATAGAAAGTTGTTTTATGAAGTGAAGGTGTAGTTGTTAGTGAAAAGTAATTCATTTGTTGAAAGCTAGAAAAGTGCAGAGAAGTTCATGAACATACTCTATTTTTATTATATATCTGTGTAAATGTTTGTGTAAAGTTTAGTAATGGTTTTTTTGTGAGATTGGAGTTAAAGAGAACTTAGAGTAGTGTAGTATTGTGTTTTAAGAAGGATTAAAATGACAACAGATTGAAGATGAAAGAAAAATACAGAAAAAATGGCTTATGCTTTATGTGAACAGTACAATTCTTGCTATGTACGTATAAAATTTTGGAATTTGATTTATTTGTGTTGGGTTCAATTGAGATGGAAGTAGATAAAAAATTGGTTATGCAACAAATATAATAGTTGTGATGTAAAGGAATGAAGCAAAAAAAAAGAAAGAAAGAAAGAAGAAGAGGAGAAGTGCAGTTCGGTGAAGAAGACGAAGGTTGGTGTTTTAGAGAGAGAAAAGGTGGTAGTTGTATGTATGGGTTTTGAACTAGAGTATTTTCATTAAACAACCCTAAGTCTTTTGGCTATAACTTTTTCATCTGAACTCCAAATGACTTGAAACTTAGATCAATGGATTCCTAAGATATTTTTTTCTCTCCATAAAAATTTTAAGCTATCTGAATTAAATTGAAAGTGATTGATAGGATGAAATTGTGGAAGTCTACTGGAATGTTATGAATTGGAAAATTTTCATGAACATGCTTCGGTATTCTGGTTATAACTTGATATGTAGATTTCCAAATAAGTTTATTCTTAGTTCAGATTAAACTAAAGACATAAGTATACAACTTTCTTGAAGAAGTTGAATTTTAATTCTATTTCTAAGACTTTCAAATTTGGCATGAAACTGCATCTTAGCTTAAGCTGTAGCATTACCAGTGACAGAAATCATGCCTTATGTTTATTGAATAAACTGTATTGATGTAGGCCGAATTAGATTAAGGTGTCTTCAGCAAATTTGTAGCTTATTCTCTTAGATTTAAATTGGTATAAGGTTTGTAATTTTTGGATATCTGAGCTGAAAGATATAAGTTGTACAATTTGAGGGTATGATCATGTACTAGCCAAAAGTTCAAATGTGCACAATCTGTGGTATTATGTGCATAAATCATTGAATAATGAACTAAATTGAATGATTTTGGTATCAATAAAGACTTAAGACATAGGAGAATAATTTGTTAGAAGGAAGTATTACCAAATTCCTTAACTTTCCTGATTAAATTAATTATGCAAAGTTGACCCGAAATCATGTGGATAGAAATCTAAAGTGGCCAATTAGGTTATGAAATTGATTTCATATTGTTTTATTTTTGATCCAAATTATAAGTACAAATGAGATTAATGAGTACTTTGATATCCAAATGATTTGATAAGAAATTCGGAATTGTCATTGAACATGCATTGTACTTATTTTATATAAGTACGTGTATATAAAGGAATACTTTTACATTTGTGCAAAAAAATATGACATATTGTAAATTTGTTGTGTATATTATAAAGGAGCACATCGGACGCCAGTCGAACATTGCCGGACCATCCAAACAATAGCTTTGGAGCGTACTGTGAGTTAATCTAGATGAATTTCCTAGGACTGATTTAATTTTATTTGTTAAGCTTCCAATTATTGAACTGTTGCGATTGTTACTGAATTCCAAACTTAAAGTTCGAGGAGTATATATATGGGACTGTATTGGAAGTGTTTTGATTTCTTTGATAATTCTGATTGTATTATGCTGTGTGAATTCTCAACAAAAGTTGAATGCCAGACTTAGGTCCGATGATTATAAAATTCTGACTATGTTTTATACATGATTGTGATATATGGTAAATTCCGAATTGATGCATTTCATAAAATGCATGCTCAGATAAAGACGTTGTGACCGGAGTGGCCAGTATCAAGTGCTTGCACGTAGAGCATTGCTCCGTGATATATGATTTCGTACGTAGAGCTATGATCCGTGATATATGTTTCTGAATGAGTCCAATGGGCCAGCATTTGTATATGTGATAGACACTCGGTCATAACACTAATAACGAATGTGGAGTCTTATATGCATCTGTATGTGTTTATATATGATCAGTGTGAGTATTAGAAATATTAATGTTTTGTATGAATAATTGTGAAATTTGTGATTTGTGTATTTGAATCCAGTGAAATCATCAATGATGGTTCACTCATTGAATTTGCAAAACTCATAAAAATTGCAACGTGATCTTTTAGGTACGAGACAGGAGACTTAGTGTTTATTTTGGATTAGAAGAACATTTTGGACTAAGTTATGGCTCAGAGGTCTGTCAGCTGACGTCAGAGAGTTATAACTTTTATTTTGTAGTTTTTCTAGAACCTATATGATGTTTTATAATTATTTGTCTATTGGAAACAGTGTAAACTTTGTGAATGAATGCAATGAATGGTTTTAAAATTTGCTAACTTTTAAATGATGTTAGTTGATGCCATATGTAAGTTGGATTTCTTTTTGCTCTAACATACCATTAGCATAGGATATGTACTTGAATGTTCCTGAATGTTTGGGTATGTACCCTATGGTAGTGGGATGTTGCAGAGAGCAAGCTCGACAGAATCACTACAATCATGCTACCTCTCATGTACCATATATAGGTTGGTGTCCGAGAGTAAGCTTGACCGAATCGTTCTAATCGCGTCATAACTAAATCAATAGACCCAATACTAACCCAAATCTATACTCGACTAATGACTCACTGTGCACACAACCTAGGGACACCCACCAATAACTCATAATATAACAATCCTCCATATTTCACAATACAGGACAAGCACAACATTGTACAACAAAAATATGTATACATGTGTCAATCCATGTGTATGAATGTCATGCGTGCATATGAAAATGATGGTGATTTCCATGATGAATATGAAATTCTAATGCATGTTCATAACCATGAATATTAACTCACAAGTAGAATGCGCTCCTTCGCGCCAAACCTAGTGTCTTGAAGTGGAGGGTTCTGCTCCTGATTGATCTATAGAAAGAAAAGTTGGAATGACCATTAGGATTAAAACTTAAACTAATTTTAGACACTCCGAGAATAAGACCATGACTCAATATTAAAAAGCTATATTTTCTACTTTAAAACGACAATGTCATATTTTACAGAAGCCTATTGAAAATTTTGGCTGAGTTTCGTTATAAAACGGACATCCCCCTTCTGAAAAAGGGTAATTCCTACAATGAAAAGATACTTCTATGACCACCAATAATCACAACTCAATTTAGACCTCCAAACTACATGTCCATGCCTAATTGAGTACTTATTTACATCGCAAAAATTCATAATAAATCTAATCATAATTCAAGGATACCAATTTCTAACCCATACACCATCATTTAGACTCAATACATCAAGATATTCTCAATTCAATTTAATCAATTTCATGCATTTCTATAAGAAAATAACCCTTTTAAAATTTTTGTCTAACAAACTATGAAGAATCTCAATACATTTCTTTTATAAAAATTGATCTACATAATATTTGGGAGTTTTTAAAATTATGTTCGACCATTTCTGGACTGGTTAGAAAATTTACACCGTTGCCGGAGGGGCGGTGATCTTCACCACCTACCTAGAAATGATGAACTTACCTTTAGGAATCCAATGACACTGGCCTCATGTCGAAACTCCTCTCAATTTGTGAGAATTGAAGGTTTAAAGCTCAAAGGTGACCCATTTCCGTTCACCGGCAAAATGGGCCGATTCATGTTGGGTTTCCATCCTTCCCTACGTTTTTAGGGCTGTTAGAGATGATGGTGGTGTTAGTTTCACAAAAAAAATGACTAAAATAGGAAATTGGTGACTTACCTAAATGAATCGAAACTTCCAGTTGTGATTCATCCAAATTTGGGTCGCTTTTGAAGAAACAAATGTATGGGCTTTATAGAAGGTCCCGAGAGCTTTCTGTAAAGCCATAGGTAGTCGAAAATGGTTATCGGACAGTGAAGTTATGAGTGTCGAAATTTGGGAGTGAATAGTAACCTATAGGGAAAAGAGTTTAAGAGAGAGATGAAATTAAGCTTTCTTAAGCTCAACTTATACTTTTGTAGGTTTTTCTCTTTATTGGTCCATTATGAGTAATTTAGCAAAAATTTGGATCATTACAAAGTTAGTCATAATGTGAAATGGAATGCGAAAAATTTGCTTAAAGAGTATCAAAGTGAAAAAGAATGAAGATAAAGAACAAAGTGTTAAATTGGTAGTGGAAATTCTTTTTGCGATGGTCAGGATGTTATTGGTATTGTTGATAGTGCTATTCCTACTTAACAATAAAGGATTAATGCACATGATGTGAAGAAAAGAAAAAGACAAGCATCTAATATTTTTACTCCGCGAATAACTCTTAAAGCTTTGGTTTGGGTGGGTTCCGAAGCCCACAGGGGAGTAGCCCCCGCTTATGGATCTGCCCAAATCTCCGAGCCGTGGCCCGTTAGGTATTGTCCGCTTTAG
>JANKYE010000002.1:11810074-11825224 GCA_032467995.1 Erythroxylum dillonii | reverse complement strand
CAATGGTAGAAATTTGTGTCACCCTGCTGTGACAAGATTTGCAACAAATTTCTTATCACTTCAGTCTTTTGTTTTGATGAAGAAGTAGTTAAGGCAAATGTTTATAAGTGATAAGTGGGTTGAATATCAGCATGCTAGGTCTAATGATGGAATGGAGGTTTGTAGTATTATACTGGAAGATAGGAAATTTTGATCGCAATGTCAATTTGTTATTCGAGTTTGTGAGCCTTTGGTGAGGGTACTTCGGTTGGCTGATAGTGAAGAAAAGCCAACAATGGGTTATATTTTTTACGCTATGAAGAAAGTGACCGAAGCAATTATGACCAATATGAAAAGTAGGCCTTCTTTATACCTACAATATCTCTCAATCATTAATGAGAGAAGGAGAAAACAACTTTCTTCTCCATTTTTTGCAGCTGGGGCATTTTTAGACCCTAGTGTGTATTTTAGACTGGATGTTAAAAAGCAAGCTGAAGTTAGTAGAGGAATGTTTTTCACAATTACAACAATGGTTTCTTATAACTCAATGCAAGGTGTTTTAAGCTCACAAAGGGACCTTTATAAGTTGTCTTATGGGGATTTTGGAATGCCGATCGCTATTCGACAAAGAGGAAAACTTTCTCCAGGTATTACTTATTTCCTATTTCTTATTTGTTGAAAATTATTTATCATTTTATTTTTTTATAACACTACTTTTGTTATCTCATAACTTGCAGTTTCTTGATGGGATCAATTCGGGTGTAGTGTTCCAGAATTGAAAAGGTTTGAGATTTGGATTTTAAGTCAATGTGTGAGTGCAACTGGGTGTGAACGAAACTAGAGCACATTTGAATTTATTCATTCCAAGAAAATGAATAAATTGGAGCATAAGAGGTTGAATGACTTGGTTTATGTTCGTTAAAATTTAAAGCTTCAGGAAAGGTATGTTATTTTCATTATTATCATTATTAATTTTGATATAATTTCTTATAATTATCTAATAATTAAATTTAATTGTTTACTAGGAGTCTTAGTAGCACAAGTTGTTCAAATGATCCAATTGTCATTGATAATATTGATGTTTTAGCGGATTGAGTTTTTGAAGAACCCAATTTGGTTGATGTGAGTGATTTGAATTTGGAAGATAATCTTAGATAGGAAAGCATTGACATGTCATTTGGTGCATTAAATTTGGATGATAACAATGATGAAGCTCCTCTCGATAATGAGAATTTTGTACCAAATGATCACTGGGTTTAGTGCAGTTCTAGCGGATTTCCTCCCATTGACGATTGAATTTCAGGCTTTTGTTTTTCCTCTTCTTTGAATTTTAATTATATTTGATATTTATGTTAAATTCTATATATGTAATGTAACTGTAATGTTTTTGTTTCAAGTTTAACTACTATTTGATTATTCCTTCGTCATCAACTCTTTTTGTAATATTTATTGTTCTTTTTATCGGATGTTTTGAATCTTTTGATGTAATATTATTTATTAAAATGATGAAATTGTATTATTGCAATATTTTAAATACTTTGTATTATTCTTAATTTTATAATGATATGATGATGATTGACTTTGTTTATATTAATTGTGGTTATTATTTATATGTAAAACATTTTAAAATTATTGTTATTTCATATTAATTGTCATCATCATTTATTATTAAGATTTTTAAAAACATAGTTGATGTAAACAGTTAACTAGTAAAGTGTACAATATAACTGTATAATATACTAATGTGAACTATTTTGTAATTTCTAAAAATTTTAGGCATTCATAATTTTAAAAAAATCCCCGAAATGGTACCCGGTACCCGGTATCGACCGATACCGGTACAGTTCTATTCTAGAGCTCAATCCGGTACCGAGCCCTGCACGGTATTCATAACTTTGATTTAGATGCAAAAATTAATAAAATAATATATATTCTTTTGCCTTCCTTGGTTGGTTGACTGGTACTTGGTAGTTTGATAAACTAAATCCAAAGAAAAGAATTCAGGAAGTCAAGGCACTTCGTCTGAAGAGGAGGTGGAGGAGGGCAGGTATTGCCTTAGGACATAGAAATAGAGCCAGTTATGTAGAACCAGGAAAATATGATGAAATCAAGAATATGAAGCAACATTCAAGATACATAAATCCAATGGCTTTCGTCTGTTGGAATTTTCATGCCCTCAATCAGAAAGTGCAAAATCTGGAGGGACTAGAGATGCAGCCATTACTTACAACTACCATTAGAGCTCCAGCTCATACACAACAACTTCACATAATCTTGACATCACTCCACTTCGGCTACAAATGCTTTACCGCTTCATGTTGTTATACAGACAGAGACAGTAGTCCTTGAAAGCAAGACCAGCATCAGAACGGCATTACTCTACAATATGTTTTCCAGGGATCAGTGTACTTCAAAAGAAAAGCAAAAGCCTTTTATTCTAATTTAGTAATGCTTTCCAACATCACAGTCACCATCTCTCATTGAATTTTCCTGGCAATGAATATAGTCCAAGTATGACGACTGCACCTATAGTTAAATGAAAATCATAATTTAACATACAGCTTCATAGATATTCCAACATGAGAGAAAACGATCAAAAGAACTATGCTCATCAAGCTCAACATATTTGTTGCAAATATAGTAGCATTTTAAAATGCGAAACCGGCTTAGATCCTCTTTATATACAAGCAGCCGTGAATATGCACCCAGAAACATAAGAGCTAAAGGAGTAGGTAAAATTATTAGCAACTCCTGTGTGGATTATGAACAGATGAGAAATTAGGTTTCTGTATAAAGCCCATGGAAGATCATGGAGCATGATGATGTCAACTACCACAGCCATGTGGTCCATAGCACTATAGATACTATGAGAATCACCATGGAATTATTTATCCGAATAGCTCCCAAACAGGAGCAGAGACGTATTCACACAGTGACTTTCAGGAATAAGCTCAGTCTTTGGAACGGGTTTCACACTTTTTTCCTTCTCAGGGAAGGGGAAGGAAAGTGATAGGGAGAGGGAAGCGGACACACCATCCTCCTCTTCCTTATCTTCCACCTTTTCTGGAGGCTTGTTCAGGTTATTATTTTCCTCCACCACTCCAACAAAGAAAGGTAGGATTCCTTTATTCGGGGATTTTGTATCAGCCCCTAACGCTAGTTCAAGGTTTGGAGTCCCATCATGAGCTCGAGCCCCATCCTTTGATGAGTATTCTTTCTGAGACGTGGACTTTCCACCCACCCAAAAATCGTCTACATGATGTGAGTCCACGGGAAAGAAGTACCTTTCAGCAGCTTCAAAGCCCTCGAGAATAACCTCCTCATGTGATGTTTTGACATGTATTTTCTCCTCAACTGAGGAGCTCGAACCCAAATTACATAGCTGTGAATCAAAATTTCCATGAGGGTGATTTTCGCCTGTCAAATCAGGATACTGGACATCAGTCTTTGCTTTCTTGCTACTAATTTCTCCATCTGTAAACATCCCATCTACCTTACTCCATGGTATCTTCTTACTTGTTCTATCCGAAATCTGGTGAGCTGTCTTCGAAAGATCCAAATATGGACGTTTCTTACTATTTGACTGCCAACTGTTAAGCCGTTTGATAGTTGAGTCTCTATCCATGGAAGCTTCAAAGTCCATGTTAACATTGCTTTCATTCAAGTCCGCTTCATCTTTACATTTGTCTCGATCGGTATTGTTAATATCCATCATTTCCTCCTCATGGGCACATCCTCCCACACGTAAATTTTTATCAGTAGCCTGAAAACTATCAAAAGATGAAATGCTTCCCCTGGCACATGAAGCATCTCCCAGTACTTGAGTCTCCTGGCCACCATTAGAAGTACCACTGGCTCCAGAAGTTGAAGAGGCCTTTAAGTTGGTCTCCAGTATGCGCTCCTGAAGAGTCATTTCTTCCTGAAGACACAAAATGGTAAGAATCATGTGCTCCGCGAAGGCAGTTGACCTTAAGGGTTGCACATTTACATTAAACCAAGACAACACGAAGCATAATCAAAAGCAAAAAGAAAGAGGGAGAACAGAAAAATGTTTAAACACTTTTATTGGATCATGTACTAGAAATTTCATGAACTAGTACGTAGCATATTGAATCAATGCCAAATCACATGAATATCTGCACATGCATCACATAAATATGGTACGCACAAAACTTGAAAACTATTAATAGAAAGGCCACCAGAGAAGACATCAATAAAACCTGAGCAAAAGACTCAGGGTTGTTCACTACGAGATGGTAATAGGTTGTATATAAAAGAGGAGATCCAACGCAAACTACAGGACTACATAGATCGCCGCCATATATTTCGACAAAATTCTGAGTGGTTCATCACTGAGGTCCCATTTTCTGATGGATCCCTTCATATCATAAGGACATCCATAACTGTAAGTGTTATCAAACATCTTCGGAAGTATATTGTCAAGCCAAACAGCCAACATTTACTCCATAGCTAACATACACTACGAAATACATAATCTGCAAAATCTCATAGTCACTCTACTAATGCATTTCATTTACCTGTTAAAGTACAGAAGGAACTGGATGTATAGCTAAAACCACATACCCAAACCTGGACCTATTCCCATCACTCAAAATAAAACAACCATATAAATTTGACCTAAGGTTTTAGTACAATGCTGTGATCCTAGTTGAAGTTCAAGTATACAAACCCTATTGCCAATTGATCCCAGTTTTAAATTAACTTTTACTCAGTTTTTTCCACTCAGACAAAATAAAACCAATTTTTACTTCCAACAACCTTCTCTATCTCTCTCTCTCCTTGTAAATGGACATTTCTGATTTGCTTGTTCTCTGCCAGCCAGTTCTTGAACTTCACAACATAAAAATAGCATTACGGTGTATCTGATTTACAAAAAGTTCTACACTACCTTAGCATGACAGGTGTATCTATTTTCTTGGCACAATGGTGAACTTCTCATAACTCTTGATATGGATTTCGGATCAATTCTGGTATCTTGCTTCTTTAAGTGTGTGTAAAAACTAGACAGTTTATTATCATTCACCTCTAATGGAACACAAGTCTTGTCAGGAGTAACAGATGATGCAAGAGTTACATTGTGAGCACCATCACATACAGACATTTCCTTATCTGTATGTTTTAATGACAATGACTTCTCATGCAAAGGTAAGCTTGCAGGGGAGGCATTCAAACTAGTTACTGCCGCCTTCTTTAAGGATTCTGAACGATTTGATCTCTTGCCCCTAAATACTCCCCACATGAAATGTAGCATGTTCCAACCTACAGAAAATAATCAAAAAATTGTGGAGGTTATTTGCTATACTAGAATATTCCACAACTGCTTAGGAAAATAAAAATATTCCAAGAATTTGAAGTATATGCCACATTTTGCTACACAAGAATGTCAACTTGCATGAAGAAATCATCAGCAACTACACAACACTGTAAGTAAAATCTCTGATCGGTTTATAGTCATTTAACACAAGAAAAAACCCAGATGGCATGGAACCACCACAGCATTCCCAATTAAAGGAAAACATCCCATGTGAGACAAGAATTTAAAGAATAAAAATCAATCTGGAAAAAAAAAACAAGAAGCAAAAGTATCTCAGGGGTATAGCCTTTATAATATATATCAGAGCAATACTGATTACGAGACAAATAATTCCTTAAAAAGTGCATGTGCAATTAGATATTATTAAACTTTAATCATCATGAAATTATAAAAGTATTTCAGTACGCAATCTATCTTCGAAAAAGAAACAAGCCCAAAACTTGACAAAAGATCATCAGTTTACAGAACTCAAAGGGCATAGGCTCACTGATTTTAGAACTGTGAAAGCAATGAAGACGCTAAAAAAATCCCAAAGCAAACATGATAAAGCAACAACAGAACAAATGAGAGATAACATTGCATAATATTTGGAGAAGTCCAAAATCAAAGCTCGCTAATTTAACTTCAGAAAACTTCATTTGGTTACAGGTTAAGGTCACCAAAAATAGAGCCAATAAATTTGGATAGCAGATTTCATCAGTACCAAACATACACTACGATCTTAAAAAAGTCATGGGAATCCAGTAGAAAATTAATTAAGCCCCTGCAAACCTTATCCCATAAGATCCTTTTCAGTAGTTGAATAATAAAAAAACCAACAATTAGTAGAACAGTGAAAGATTGTGTAGCAGATTCTTACGCTGAGAACTCTCTGGAAGTTGGGTCGAAGGAAATATCAAGAGTTCAACGCCATCAAAAGATCCTTTAAGGGCCAAATCATTTTTTATCATTTTTTCCAACAAACCTTTATAGCTCTTCTCATAACTGCAAGAGACCAGATAAATAAATGAAGGTAAAGGAGAGAATAGTCAAAAAGCCAACCCTCTACTATAAAGTAGAAGTTAAGGATATGGTACACTTTACCATCCAAGATCCTTTGCAAAGAAGTAAAGAGCAATATTCTCCTCTTTTGCACCATTATCATGAAACTGTGTTGGCCACGTGCTCAAGCGAGATACTTCCTCAAAGCTAACTTTATGGGAAAACTTATTCACCACTGCAGGAATTTTAGGCGATGCACTAGTTGACAAATGTGCTTGAATCCCTCCGTAAACATCTACAGATTTCCCACCTTTATACACATCAAATGTGCCCCTACATAGTTACAGAAGCTTAGCCAGAACAACATCTTGGGAAGTATGCTTAAAAGATGCAAATTGGTGAAAGATTTAAGCTTGGTTTAAGTGCAATGCAGATAAAAAACATACAGATATGCTTCAGTACTCATATGTCAAAAATCTCTGCCAAGGATTATAAAAAAAAAGTAGCGGACATATAACTATGAAGAACATGGACAAATGTAGAAAATTAAAATCTATATAATAAAATAATTTTCTATATAGTAAAAAACTTCACATTAAAATTATTTTATTATATAAGTGCTATATCTTTCTTAGTGCTAAGAGATTTTGGCTATGAGGGAGAAGTCTTTATGTCATTGCCTTCTATCAATTTCAAGTCCGCAATCCAAATCTAGAGTAACTTACTATTTAATCTTGTCCATAGATATCCTGATTTACCCTCAAAGGAGAAACTACTAAACCTCAAACTTGATGGTGAAGCACTCGAGCTAGTCATGCCCTTCTAGAGCATATCTAAGAAAAGTGTAATTTTGATTAAATATAAATACCACCAACATAATAATTAATTGCGAAGTGCAATCAAATAATTTTCTCTTTCTTTAAGTTCTGTATCCAAATACAAAACAAATTAATAATCCAAATTTACTGATGTGTAAACAGAATCTAGTATATCCTTTTAAAATTATTTGAAATACTCTTATACTGATTTCCTATTTCAGAACTATTAGTACAATTTCTCTCCTTCCGTTACTGTACCATTAAAAATTTTCGAAAAGAACACATATACATCTTATTCTCTCAAAGGATTCAACTAAAGCCAATAGTTGGGAGGAAGAATAGATATGATCCAAGTTAACGTTTGTTGTACAATATGTTTTTAGTCTTTTTATAACAAAGCTCCCACTGGGATATTATAGAAAAATTTTCAAATATACAGAAACTTTTATAAAACACAAATGTGACTAAACAATTAAAACTAGTTCTCCTATTTCTATAGTCGGAGCATCTGGAGGATAGAAATGTGAAATAAAAAGTAGAGAAGGGTGAAAGCTAATTCACTGTTAGCTTCATATGCTCAATCTTGACCAAAACTTAATAGATACTAGAGAGAGTAAAAGAAAAACTTACTGCCAGATATACTCATCCTCTGGAATGGATGACATCTTCCCGAGGACAGAGTTTCCTGCTGAAGCATGATTGGATGTTGCAACAGAAGGAATAACATCACCTAACTGCAAATTAAGCTGCTTATCACTGTTACAATTTTGCTTGTAAGAGCCAGAAGAACAAGTCCCATAATTCATTTGGCCCTCAATGATACGATCACTGGAAATCATACTCTTCACTTTCGAAAACTGATCATAAGAAGTTGTATCACAACTCAAATCAAAATTTGAAGAGGACAACACGTCAGATTGTTCACTTCCTTTTCTCTTTCCATATATGCCAGGCTTCTTAAGCATAGCAGCTTCAATTGCAGCTTTCAACTTATTACCTTTCCCCATCTCCACCTTAAAGTTTCTTGCAGTAGATATATCTGCATCAGTATCCTGAGGAATAATAATAGTGCAATGTTCTGTTGTGTGACCTCTTTCTTTACATTTTTGACAGATAATATTCTTCTGACCAGTTGTCTCAGTGGACTTCAAACGATTAACAGCACCTTCCCTAGTTTTCTCACCCTGGTTCAATGCCTCACATGGCCTATCCAAGCAATCTTGCAAGTTCTCAATACCATTATTGGATGGTCTATCAGAGGTCCAAGAAGAACTAGATGATGGCTCATCCTTAGGGGCAACATGGTTTAACTTTTGCTCAGCTGAAGCACCACAACCAGCTACACTAGGTGATGCTCGAGCTACAATAACATACAAAGACCATAATCACTCCCAAAAGAAACTGACAAGGAAAGAAAAGCAACAGCAGAAATATATGGGCAAGCATACCAGAACTAACAAGAACATCCGCTCCTTTTCGAGAAATACAACTGGTTGACCTCAGTAAAGAACCCATTTTAACATCTGATTGCACAGCCTTTATCTCTCGATTGTTGCTGGAAGAAGATACGGCACTTTCACCACGATGTGTAGTTTTTGGATCAACCTTGGGGGTTGCAACCACAGAACTTCTTATCACTGAACTAACTAAAGGTCGATCCAATTTTGACAAATTTTTTCTCTCAAATGCATCACGTTTTTGTCTTGGCCCCTGTACATCTTGATTATGGGAAAACTTAGGAGAAAGCATTTTAACCTTTGTTTCGGCGGCATTCAAACGGCTGGAGTTCACTGATTTAAATGAGGTAGATTTGCTTATCATCCTAACAGGCTCCTCCTTCACATCTAGAGATGAACTTTCTCCCATGCCCTTGTGCTTTGAGGGAACTTCATCCGCCAGTTTCACTTTTGGTTTGGAGCTCAAAGCATTGAATGAATTAGATTTCAACAAAGTGCCTGTATAAAGACAATAAAAGATCTCAAAAATCACTTCAGTTTATGAGGACACCAGAATAAGAAAATAAAAATACAAATACAAACGTATACGTATGGATTTTAATTACTGTTCAAAATCATGACATTTTTTTATTATAAAAATATTGTTACGTATCTAATATATGAATATTGCATCCCTAAAATATAATAGTTGGAGATTAATTAACAATATAGAACTCTAATCGGTACTATTGTATTTTATAAACAGATAAGCTAATGAATAACACACCTTAGTACACTAGTTATCTTTTTGTCCATAAAAGCAGGCTTCCCAGCCGAACCACTGTAAAAATTATACATTCTCTTCTCCCCCCTCTCTCTTTTACCTCGCTTTCATCTCTACTTTCACATAGCACCAAATTCAATATGGTAGTACACTAGTTATCTTTTTGTCCATAAAAGTAGGCTTCCCCGTCGAACCACTGTAAAAATTATACATTCTCTTCTCCCCTCTCACTCTTTTACCTCTCTACTTTCACATAGCACCAAATTCAATATAGTAGTACACTAGTTATCTTTTTGTCCATAAATGTAGGCTTCCCAGAGGAACCACTTCAAAAATTATACATTCTCTTCTCCCCTCTCACTCTTTTACCTTGCTTTCATCTCTACTTTCACATAGCACCAAATTCAATATGGTATCAGAACCAACTAACAATTATGGGACCCTAACCTCTAATCTCTTCTTTAGAACTAAATACCTATCCAAGGAACCTAAAATTCTTTGTTTCTTCTTCTTTAGCGACACTGTTCTTCCTTCCTACAGCTTATTAAGAGTGCATTTATCTCTGTTGAGTCTTTCTTTCAGATCTTTCTTTCAGACAGCCTACTGAGAGAATTGTTACCTCTACCATCTTTTCCTCTGACAACCCATTGGGAATGCCATTATCTCTATTATATTCTTCATTTTTCTTTCCTTTTGACAGCCCATCAAGAGTGCCACTAGTTCTATATTGTAATTTCTTCTGACAGCCGATTAAGAGCGTCATGACCTCTATTTCTTTCCACAAATTTCCTTCCGACAGTCCATCGAGAGCATCAATACCTCTATTCTTATCTTACCTTTTTCTCTAACTTTTGTTTTTGTTTTTCCTCCTTTCTGCTTTTCCAACATATCACTTTTCTACTCTCAGTCCCTGTTCCAATCACACCACCTTCGCTGTTCTCTCTCAGCAAGTCCCTCCAAAATAATGTTGTTTCCTTACTGTCAAGTTATGTTTGTGTGTGTGTGTGTGTGTGTGTGTGTGTGAATTTAGGGCTTACCCCAAAAAAACAAGAGAGAATAGTCAAAAAAATGAAAGAGATAAAAACAGCCAAAAGAAGAAAGTAAATATATTTTTTATGTTTTATGTTTTATTTTATCGATTTGGAAAATTCTCTATTTACATATTCAAAACGTCATATGCAAGCTAGATATGAAAACCATCTACCTATTAGCTTAAGGAGGAGCATTGAAGATTAGAAAGATTTCATATTTAATATAATAATATGATTATGTATCCAATAAAGAATATTTTGTGCACGCCAACAATGGAATAGTTAGATACTATTTGAATATTTTATTATTTATTATGCAATATTGTATTGCCCTGTTATTACAAATGAAAGGACTAAGCCTAATAAGTACATTTAGTACAATGATGATCTTTGTACACAACCAAACCAATTTATGTAATATTGTATAGCCCTATTATTATAAATGAATGGACTAAGCCTAATAAGTACACTACTTAGTACCCTAATGATCTTTGATTGTTTGTACACAACCAAACCACATTAAACTATTCTATATATTCTTCTGTATATTTTCACATAGTATCAAAGCTAATTTAACAGATGATTAAACTATTCTATATATTCTACTATCTACTAACTTAAAAGATGATTAAACTATTCTATATATTCTTCCCTCTACTTTCACATGGTACCAAAGCTAATTTAACTTACATCAGGCGTCTAATGCACCTTTTTACTTTGATCATTTTTTCAATGGTCACATAGTCATCGCAGCTTTTTAATCAAACACACATCAGTATACAGTATCACATTATTCTCTATTGTCGAGAGATTTTTCCACTGCAAATAGATCAAGGAGCTAATAAACAAAAAAAAAAAAAAAAAGTTGATGAGGAATCTGGAATTTCAGTGCTTTAAGATACCAAGAATTCCATCAATAGTGTGAAATGCTCAGTAAACTTTACATCTAATGTGAACTAAAAGACATCAAAAATAGAAAGCAAGCCAACTTCTTTTCCTACCTTTTGGAGATTGAAGACGAGCATTGGTAGAACAAGAGCGAGCAATTTCTGAACTATCTGTACTTAATTGATTACCAGATGATGTGTAATGTGAATGTTTTACTTTCACTTTTTCTAAGTTTTTGAATGAAGTGTCCCGTGATAGTGCAGCTATTCTGCTGGGGCCAGAGGGTTTGGGGGATCCTGTTTCAATCGAGGGTTTGGGGGATCCTGAACTTGTTTCAATCGCCTGCCTCTTTGAACAAAATTTCACGTCTTCAGCTACTGCACACCTCTTGCCAGAGCTTCGTGATACTGCTTTGTCTGTCTTTTTCCCCTCAGCATCTGAGTTTTTAAGTCAAGTTCAAAAATAAGATATGTCTGCAACTTAACAAAGGAGAATTTCCAAAAAGGAAAATGGTATTTAAAGATTCTATATAGGCTATACCTAGCTTCTGGTTTTCAGTTTCCTCAGTCAACTTGCATTCTTCGCACAGCCAATCTCCTTCCGGAAGTTTACGGAGCATTTCTCGCATGCAATAGCTAATTAAGTGTAATAGCATGTCAAGACATGTATGAAATTACAACTACAGAATCCTGATTACACAAGCAAGCTAAGATACCAAAAGCACAGAAACATATATGGACTTACATGTGTTCTGCTCCATCACTGCAGCGACTGCATATGGCAAGCTGTTCCTCACGGCCTGCATCCCCACAAATATCACACACTTTAACCTGTTTTCAGGCAAAGAAAAAATTTAGCAAAAGAAGAAGAGGAGAGATTATTACCTAAGAAACAAGAAAAGGCCAAAAGAAACAAACACTGGAAAATGACAGAACAACAATTATCCCCAATACACCCAAAGACCCAGCCCTCAGTCTCAAAAATCAAACTACAAAACTAAAGCATAATCTGAAAAATCTTACAATGATAAACCACCATTCCTTAAATAACGCTAATCAAATGGACTTTTTGTCTCGACTACCACAATTAACTCTTTAAGGACTTCCATCATCAAAATTATCCAATTTATTGAATTAGTTAAGTCTACTGCAAATTTCAGGTGTTAATTAATAAAAGAACTGAAAAAAAAAGCCCAACATCAACACCCGTGATAAATCATGGGATATGAGAATCCACCCCCATTACCCTAAAAAATGGCATCACCATCTTCCCATAAAAACTCTATATAATAAAAAAAAAAATTACAAGGTTACCATACAGTAAAAAGAAAAACACTTACTACAAAGGAACTACAGCAATATGAGCTAGAAATATTTCTTGAGTTCACAAACCTTTTTAAGTCTGGACTTTTTATGAGAGGATTCTCCAAATAAGTGATGTGCAAGAAATATTGAAAAAATAGAAGCAGCTAATCTCACCAAAATAGAATATTAAAATTGCACACATTCAACTTAACAGTCATGCAAACACTATCTCTGTAAGCGAGTGCATTACTTACATCATGTTCCACAATTTCTGAGTCATCACTCTCATCCCCAGATACAGATTGAGAAGGAGGTTCCAGTATGTCAGGGAACTTAACAGCTGGCTTTTCCAACGTTTCATTCTGTTCAATTTTATTAAAACATCTAGGACCTTCATCAGTTTGGTCCATGCTGTTGATCTCTGCCTGTGTCTTCGGGTAAACTTTATTTGGCTCCCTAGCAGGACTTCTACCACATTTCTCGGAGCTCTCAAGTGCAGCTAAGCAATTGTTACTACCAATACAGGATCCTTGTCCTTTTGTTAATGACAGATTAGAATACTCCAATGTACTTTCAGATTTCACATGAGGAGACAGACCACCTAAATTCTGAACTTTCCGTAAGCTACTACCAGTACTGACATCACCCATCTCCAGTGGGTCCAACTTGGCAATACCCACAATATTGGCTTTTCTATCACCCTGGAAATTGGCATTTTGTCGTTCTAAATATTCAGCTTCTTCATGCTTAGCCACTGAAATTTTCTGATCTGAAAGGTGGAGTGGTTTCAACAAAAGCTGACTGTCAGCAACAGGTGCAATAGAAGAGATCTTTGGAAGTTTCTCGGAGTCAACTGAAGCATCAGCGATATCAGAAGACCTTACAGTTGCTTTACTTTCTGCATTCTCAGATAAGGAATCATGATTTGCATTAAAACTAAGCATATTACTTGCTTCACTGGGGGTATGCTGTAAGTTGTCACATGTTCCGTCTTGAAAAGGTGAACCATCATCCTCATTAACAGAATTCTGACTTGTTGCGGTTGCGTGCCATGTTTCATCAGAACATTCATCACCTTTTGATCCCATATAGGCTTGCTTGCGATGCATACAAGATGAACAAGGAGCAGAACACACGTTACAAGTCCCAGACTCTGCACCACTATGAATCTTCCTTTTCATGGAATGCTTGACTAATCTTTTCTCAGTTTGTGATGGTATCTAAATAAGAGATGACAACACATAAGTAAGAAATGTGTAACAAAAACTTTGAAGTGAATGTAAGCTCTCATATACCGAAACCAATAGCTAACAAAAATCAGTGAGGCATACAGGACATTTACAACTAGAGAAAAACACATTAAACACATTTGCAACCAACTATGAGAAAATGTTTAGTTGATGCCAACCTTTTATTTGATTCGATAAAGTAAAGAAACTTTAAAAGATTTTTAAAAGTTGCCTATCACTAGATCCTTCATAAAATTCATACTTAAACTAGTTGATTTATTATATTATAGGTAAGTAATCTTACACCAGGTTAGCTTAGATATAATTTGTGCAACATGATTGAAATCAAAATCATCCAACAATCAAATGAAATGCTTTACACTATTATAGATAATTGGTTTGACCATTTTTCTTGCAGTTCTGGACAATCCATTGAAATCATTTGCTCCCTTTTGTTTGTACGATCCCTATAAGACTAACATGTGACTCTCCTTTCCCCACTTTTTCCTCCCTTTTTGTTCTCTCTCCTCTTTGTCTGTGCTACACACATCATGTTGCCATATATACACCTGCTTAAGCACACTTACATACATCTTGCACTGCATATATTAGTTGTAGCACCAACTCAGATTGATTGTTAACTTTGAAAATTTACGACCATAAAATCTTTAAAATGATTATGAGGAAACTTGCATTTTGAGGAACATTGGAATTAGGTAAACTCTAGACTTCCTAAACTGTCTTTCTCACAACCAAATTATTATGCCATTCATTTTAAAGGTGAGATTGGATTGCCTAGTAAGTACATTGGGAAAAACTTTGTTTCCAGTTCCTACCTGAGTTGTGTAGAATATTTGAATTCTTATCTTGAACCCAAGAAACAACCTTTATTAAGCTATTTGAGCAACTTCAAGGACATATAAATAAATACATAGCATTAATGAGTACTAATTCCCTATAACTTCAAGAACAGAATTAAAGGTAAACCTCACCCAGCAAATGATTAGATTAACCAGCTCATATTAGACTGGACCAATTTAATCCACGGCTTGAAAACAAACACAACATTCAAGTATGCAGTACCAAAATCAATTTCAGATTGAGAAGACATTATTCAGGCAACTTCAATGAAAAGAAAAGCTGTCCTATGCTAGATTGAAGCAAATTCAAATTTCACCAAGATACTATTGGAATGAACCAAGTAAGCAATTGAGAGGCAATCTCAAAGACTATACATGCAACTTTTAAAATCACATATCCAGCCACAGTAGAACAGGTTCATTATTAAACTATACTAAGTGCCTACAGATAAATAAAAATGACCCAGCGGAACAACAGAGACAACATAGAACTAAGAACAACAGA
>JANKYE010000002.1:11787290-11803070 GCA_032467995.1 Erythroxylum dillonii | reverse complement strand
CTGGCTTTCGGGAAGGTCCCGGAACAAAAATTTTTGTTTTCCGCACCGTGTGTATGTGATGCACACACCGGGATTTTACTACATATGGAACATGTCCTTAATTTCAATAAAATTGTCAAGTTTGAGAATAAAACATAATATCTAATCATATCAGCCTTCTCCCTCCCATCCTAATACTCCAATTCAAACACATGACAAGTAAAACGGCTTGTAGAACACTTCCTCATTTTCCTGATTAATTTGTCACTTCTAGTGAAAAGGTAGTAAAATTAAAGCGTAGATAGTTGTCACACTAAACTTACTATATTAGCCTCAAGTCCAGATTTTTGCAAGGGGAACTTTAATGTCATTACTATCGTTAATGAATTACCTTTAATTTTAAAAAATCACAACCTATCATAATATGTCCACGCTAAGTTTATCGATAATTCAAAAGCAAGATGTCCAATAGGAGCAGAGGTGGATAGTATAGCATGGTTTCAAATTTCCTACAATTATTCTAAAACAATGGCTGAAACACTTCTACAAGTTATGATTTCAATCTAACTTATCAACTACACTTGTACATAAACTGACCTAGTTATGTCATAAACCAAAAGTGCTCCAGCTGCTCCTCTGTAGTAAGATCTGGTTATTCTAAAAAATTCTCATCAATGAAAAACAAATGTGAGGCTTTAACAAAATTGGAGAAGTATATCATTCGATAGCTAAAGAAATGAAAAACGGAAGATACCCATACGTATAAATCAAGACAGAACCAGCCACACATAATCTGAAATTTTGCAGATCCCATCTAACATAGAAAATGCAATGCCACATCCATTGAAAATTACTCATTAACGTAGAAACTTCCTACTAAATACTGATTAATTAAACTAGTTCGAACTTACAAGAGGGAAAAATAAGAGACTAAAGTAGCTCTTGATAAATTCCAGAACAACACAAGAAATGGCTAATGGAGTTGTTGAAGAAACTAACGAAAAGAAGAATAGTTCCTTATAAGAAAGAAGTAAAACATATCAGATCTGGGAACACAACAACACATAGAGACATAAGTAACAGTTGGCTATTACATCATACAATTATGCTACGAATCTACCAGAAAACAACCTAAACTCTATGGGCACTACATTGGCAGTTTCAGCGTTCATTGGAAAAGAAATGATGCATTGTCATTTGATAAATCCAAACCCCAGAAGAGCGCACACCTTCATAAAACTACAACTATACACAAGAGACGTGTGAAAGGTAACACCATAACAGGAGTATAAGGCTATAAGTTCGACAAATCATTGAAGAGGAAATTTATATCGATATATAGCTCGAGCAAACGCTAGAGAAAGAAGCAATATAATTTCAACACCAATTCAAATTTGTTAAATTTGCCCATGGTTAAACAAACGAAGGAAGTGAAACTTGCCCATGTTTTCAACACCAATTTGTTTGTTTAACCATGGGCAAACTGAACAAATTTGAGAAGTATATCATTCGATTGCTAAAGAAATGAAAAACAGAAGATACCCAAATGTAGTTGATAAAGAACAAAATTACGAAACTTTGTTGGTAAAGAGCATACCTGTAACATCCCGTTACCCATGTTAGGGCTAGAATAGTAAATTATAAGGAATTTCTATGAAATTAGGAAAACGCACGTCATGCATAAGTTATTTGCGACATGCACATTTTTGCACATTCATATGGTCGTACATGCATTCATTGACATTTTCCTGGTATAATTGAGTTGTTAAATGTGATTAAAGTGTGTTTTGGCCATTTTGGTGTATTTTGGGTATTTCGAAATTTTTGGAGATTTAAAAAAATGAAAATGATTTATGGACCAATTAGATTGTGACACGTGGCAACATATATATGAGGCAAATGGCTTGAATGTGTGATGACAAGTGTTAGACATGCAAGAATACACACAGTATCATGTTTTGTGTTAGGAATGTGTCTTTGTAATGTGTGTTCTTCACTGTTCTTCATCACCGAACAAACTATTATGCTCTCTGTACTTCAGTTTCAATTTCACTGCTGAAATTAAAAGCTGAATCAAGTGAGTAGTTCTGATGATGTGTATATTTTGGTGTAAATATTTATACATGCATGCATGGGTTTGGAAATTGAGGCATATATATGTTCTGTCTGGTTTGAGCGAGAGATCCGAATATGGATTTATTATTTTTGTATGTTTGAGGAATCAGATGTAAGTAATTGTTGAGGTGAGTTGGAGCTAAAAGAATCAATGAAGTTGTGCTTAAGAAAAGTAAAAAATTCTAGAAAAAAGATGATGATTCATACTCTGTCACTTTGTTGTACATGCATAAATACTTGGTTGATTGCTTCATTCACACATGGAGTTGAAAATTTTGGTTTCGGTGTTGTATAACTTAGATGATTGATGTGAGAATTAGGAATTGTTGCACACTGTATTGAATGAATTCTGGGTTGAGATAATGAAAATTATGTAAGTTGGTGAAGAAATATGTGTTTCTGTTATGGTTTAAAAGACTATGTATATGGTTGGTGTTCATGCTCTATTTTTCTTGTTGATATTCGTGAATGTTTTCGGAATGAGTTTGATAGCATGTTGTAATGAAAATGGGAAGATTCAGGTGAGAGAAGAAAGAAAGAAAACTATATGATAAAATGAGGTCGTTGTTGTTGGATATTAACAGACACGTAGAAACATATATGTAGTAAAGATAGGACATGCTTTGTTTTCATTATATATATGCATAAATGTTTGGATAAAGTTAGCGATGGATTTTTGTGAGGTTAGAGTTAAAGAGGACATAGAGTAGTGTGGTGTTGTGTTTGAAGAAGGATAAAAAGGAAAAAAACAATGGAATGAAGATGGAAGAAAGATGCAGAAAAATGGGAAATGCTCACGTGAACAGTGCAGTTTTTGTTATGTATGTATAAAATCTTGGATTTTTGATTTATTTGTGGTGGGTTTAATTGTGATGAAAGTAGAAAAAAAGTGGTTTATTTAACATATGGGTTAGTTGTGATGTGCACGAAGGAAGCAAAAAAAAAAAAAGAAGAAAGAAAGAAAGAAGAAGTGCAACTCGGTGAAGAAGAAAAACTGGGTTTAGTGAAGAAGATGAAGTTTGCGTGCTAGAGAGAGAAAAGGTGATGGTTTATATGTGTGGGATATAAACTAGAGTATTTCATTGAACAACCCTAAGTCTTTTGAGTATAACTTTTTCATCCGAACTCCAAATGACTTGAAACTTGGATCAATGGATTCTTAAGACATTTTTCTTTCTCCCCAAAAAGTTTAGAGTATCAGAATTAAATTGTAAGTGATTGATAGGATGAAAGTGTGGAAGTCTGCTGGAATGTTATGAATTGGAAAATTTTCATGAACATGCTTCGGTATTCTAATTATAACTTGACCTGTAGATTTCCAATTAAATTGATTCTTGATTTAAATTAAATTAGAGACATAAGTATACAACTTTCTTGAAGAAGTTGATTTTTAATTCTGTCTCTAAGATTTTCAAAATTGGCTTGTAATTGAGTCTTAGCTTAAGTTGAAGCACTGTCAGGGACATAAACATGTCCTGTGGTTATTGAATAAATTGTATTGATATAGGCCGAATTAGAGTGAGGTGTCTTCATCAAATTTGTAACTTATTCTCGTAGCTTTAAATTGGTATAAAGTTTGTAATTTTTGGTTATCTGAGATGAAAGATATGAGTTGTACAATTCGAGGGTATGATCATGTACTAGCCAAATATTCAAATATACACAGTTTGTGGTATTGTGAGCATAACTCATAGAATATTGAGTCAAATTAAAAGATCTTGGAGTCATTAGAAACTGAAGACAAGGTTGAACAATTTTTCAGAAGAAAGTGTTGCTGACCTTTAAATATTTGTCTAAAGGAACACAGTGTAAAATTGATGTATGAATGGTTTTAAAATTTGTTGACTTTTAAATGATGTTAGTTGATGCCATGTGTAAGTTGGGTTTGTTTCTGCTCTAACATACTATTATCATAAGTTATGTACCTGAAAGTTTGGGTATGTACTCTATGATAATAGGATGTTGTAATACCTCAATCTAGGAAGAAGACATTCCATGAATTAATGCAAAAGGAGGATGGAAAGAGTTGAGAAGAATAGGCGCAACATCGAATAAGTAAAACAAAAAGCAAAATCAAAAGAACGAGGGAGCATCGACTTAGCTTAGGTAAGAGTAAAGCCGAGAGGTTTGGTTTTATTAAAATGTCGACATTTTAGTGCCTATTTGGATGAGCTTATGTCAGTAGAGCTTTTGTTAGTAGAGTTTTCTTAAAAGGAGCTTTTCTAAGAAATCAGTTGACTGTTAATTGTCATTTAAAAAAGAGTTGTTTTGAAAGAACTTCATACAATAGACTGTGTGACAACATAAAAATAAAAAACACTTTTAATTTTAACTATATTTTATTTTGTAATGAAAATTATTTATGCATATAAATATTATTTAAAATATAGTAAACAATATACAAAGCACAATATATTAATTATTATATAATTTTAAACCATATAAAACATAAATAAATATATATCTAACTAAATCTTTTTATATGGATTATAATATAGGTAAAACTAATATAAAAATAAATATTAAAACATATAAAAAGTCAAATAATATTATATAAATCTTAAAATAAATGTGAATATGTGTTTGTGGGTATTTTGAGAATCATCATCATCATCATCATCCAGTTCGAAAATCTCGCAATGAAGCGGGATCTAGAAAAGTTTGATAGTACGTAATCTTACCCCTACATAGTAGAGAGGCTGTTTCCGGTAAACTCACATGTAAATGAGACAATATATGTAAAACATAAAGATAAAATGAACTAAAAATAGGCTCGTTAATTAATCTGAAAAATTTACATGAAAAAATATTTTTGAAAAGTTCCAAATTTAAGCTTTCCAAAAAGTTATTTTTATGAATTTTTTTTAAATTTTACAACTAAACACTTAATTTTTTAAAAAATAATTTTTGTGATAAAAAAATACTTATTCGCTTTCTAAAAATTGGAATCAAACATATACTTAATATCAGAACAGCGTAAGCGTAGTATTTACGGAACAAACTGATCTGATGAAGAGGGGCGAGGGGGTAAAAATGAGCCAAGAAGGCAAGAACCATGTCCATGTGCATCTCACTAAACCTTTGACTGGTCAAAAGGAGAAAGGAGGAAGAAGAATAATCAAGAGCAGCCAAACGATGGAGAAATAAAATTATTACAAGTGAAAGAAAAAGAAGGAATAAATGAAAATAGTTACGAAGAAAATGGAAATAGTTTTTAATTGATTTTTTGGAAAAAGGACAATTTACTTGGTGCTATTGTTTAAATATTATATGAATAAAGATAAAATGAGTTTTTTTTTTAAAAAAAAAAAGGGAAAGGAAAGTAACGGAAGATGCGTTTTGATATCAAGAACTAGAAAAATGGATGTAATGTAGCGAGCAAATACGCCCTCACTCGCATCATTTAGATAACCATCTCCTCCCAAGTACTCTCCTTTCCTTCTTTCTCTCTAGAGAATATCTACCAATTTCCTTCACATGTAGTCCCTTTGATCTTATACAGGTGACGATTTTTCCTGCAATACTTCTGTATCCGTGTTTTTGCTGTATCTCTTTTCTTCATTTTTTTCTTCAGACGGAGGAATTGTTTCGCGTTGTGCGATCAAAGGTTAGTGCTTGGTTCGTTGTTTGATTTGAATTGCTATAATCTGCTTTTCTGGGGAGTTGAATATTGTTGATGTTTGTGTTAGATCTCGTCGATTCGATTTTCCAATGCTTTTTCTTTGGGTTAATTGTCTTTGCTTGGTTTTATTCTTGGAGGAGGATTTGTACTATACTGCATGTTTGTAGACTGTCAGTTCCGATGGAGGATTAGTAGTTGAAGAAGAATATTCAATTTAGTTTCATCAATTTGATTATCGTTCCATTTGTTTGGGTTTTAATATCGGTTGGTGGCTTGACGTGAGCATCGATGCTGGAGAAATCGATTCAGTTGAATTGCTCTGTGCATGACTCTTTGATTTTGTGTGTCTTTGGGTGATGCTGCTTAAAGATGACTTAGTTAGCTTTAGTTTTACTTTTCCCCTAGTTTTATGAAGTTTTACTGGCATTAAATGATTGAGCAATCACATAATTGGCTCTCTCTGCAAGCTACTCTCTTATTTTAGAATAAATACGTAATGTACCACCGATTCTGCTCTGGGTTAATTCTAAGTCCTGCTCTGGGTTAATTCTAAGGCTTATTTTTGGATTCTGTTAACTCCTCTTCTTATCTTGTGCTCAGTCGGAGGCTTAAAATTCAATAATGGTGTTCCGAGATCTTCTTGAGGAACAAAATTTTGAGAAGAAGAATGGATTTCTTCAGAGAAATGGGCATCTCTTTTCCTTTGTTTCCTTAACCGGGAATGAAAATCTGAAGGTGGCTGGAAAAAGCTTGCTTGAAAGAGACATGGGTACTTGTGATTTGAACCGGATACGACTAAATGGTAAGAAATCTATAGCTGTGGTGCAAAGTGGAGAGAGTAATAACCAACATTCACCAGATGAAAGTCTTGTTCCTGGTCTTCCTGATGATACAGCATTAGATATTTTGGCTTGGAGCTACATATCAGATTACCCTACTCTGGCTTGTGTCAATAGAAAATTCAGAACTTTAGTTGGAAGTGGGTGTATATATAAGATAAGGCGGCGGCTTGGGATAATTGAACACTGGGTTTATTTGGCCTGTATTTTAATGCCTTGGGAAGCATTTGATCCTGTAAGACACAGATGGATGCAATTGCCGAGGATGCCCTGTGATGATTGTTTTACTCATGCAGACAAAGAGTCTCTTGCTGTGGGGACTGAGCTACTTGTTTTTGGTCATGAGTTGTTTGGATTTGCTATTTGGAAGTACAGCTTGCTTACTCGTGGCTGGTCTAGATGTGCGTTGATGGACTTACCACGATGTTTGTTTGGTTCAAGCAGCCTTGGGGAAATTGCCATTGTTGCTGGAGGAACTGACAAGAATGGACGTATTTTGAAGTCTGCTGAGCTTTACAATTCTGAGTTGGGTGCTTGGCAAACCTTACCAGATATGAACATGCAGCGTAAGCTGTGTTCAGGATTCTTTATGGATGGGAAGTTTTATGTAATTGGGGGTATGTCTAGCCCAACAGATTGTTTAACTTGTGGTGAAGAATACAATCTTGAGACGAGGTCATGGAGGAGGATAGAGAACATGTACCCTGCTTCTAGTGTGGGCCATCCTGCTATGCGTTCTCCCCCACTAGTTGCTGTAGTAAATAATCAACTTTACGCTGCTGATCAAGTAACAAATGAGGTCAAGAGATATGATAAGACTAATAACTCATGGGGTGTTGTGAAGAGGTTGCCGGTTAGAGCTGACTCTTCTAATGGCTGGGGATTAGCATTTAAATCATGGGGGAGCAGCTTACTCGTGATTGGAGGACACAAAGGACCTGAGGTTGAAGTTATCGTGCTGCACACTTGGGATCCACAGAATGGAAGCACTGATGGACCAGAATGGAATATTCTTGCAGTCAAGGAGCGAGCAGGTGCTTTTGTGTCCAACTGTGCAGTAATGGGGTGCTAATGCTTCAGTGCATCTTTTCTTACGTGAAAAACCTTTGATATGTGGTTATAACTGAACTTTATTTTGGTAAAGAGGCAGAATTTAAATCTTCCTCATTGCCATTCTATCAAAATCCTTACAATTTGACTTCTATTTTTCTTCTAATTTTTGGTGGTTATATATCTATATCACCTGGATGGTCATAATGGACTTGACTTTACTGTTAAACTTCATGAATTCATAAGGGTTCAATCTGGACATTATGCTTGCTTCTTCTTATGAGTACCTTTTGCCCCTTAATTCATTGATTTGCTACCATTATACATTGGCAGATGAATGTTATCTTGTTTTTTGTGTTAATTTTATGTGAAATTCATTCTCTAATTGTCAGTGATAACATGATTATTTGAAAGCTATAGTTGCTCGTTTCAGTATAATCTTTTCTAGTTTCTGAGGAAGTTGAATGGCGGGAATTCTTTTGCAGTAGTTACGATGTATATTCTATAAAATATGCAGTTATTCCCCTATTAATGTTAGCAGTGAAGTCCTTTAGTTAATTGATAATCTCTTATCATTCATATATCGTCCTTTAATCCCCGAAGGCAGACAGCACTTTTCTATCCAGACAAGACATATCAGACGGTCCTCGAATTTGTCCCAAGGCCAAAATTCCTACTTGAAGTCTGTAATTGCTCACTATGTGCACATCTTCATCTCATTATTTAACCTTCCAAGTTATTGTCTGATAAAAGTGTTGTTTTCCTTCACTTCAGGTTTTTTTTCCCCCCGAAGATTTCCTTCACTTCAGGTTGGATGAAAGCATTCATCGCTTCTGGTAGAGCTAGGTTTGCAAATATTAATATAGTCCCGAGTCTGGTTAGGCATGGGTGCCAAAAAAGGATTTGATGAAATTTGAGCAGTGCTAGATGACAAAATTAGAAATTGAAGCCTGTGTCCAGTTTTGCATTATTTAGACACTTTTCAATCACTGAGACGCACGATCCATCCCTGACGCAAATCATAGGAGTAATCGAACTCTTGTGCGATGTTTGATTGACGATACCAATAAAAAGTAACCTTCAAAACTAATTTTCTGTGGATCGCACCTTCTTAGATCATCTACCAAACACCATCATCATCATGGACTGTATCTTGGTAGATGTATTTTTTATCGTTTCAATTGGTATAATTGTTTTCGAATTATTTATGGAAATCGGCTCGGCCTGTTCCTTTTTGTAAAAGCACTTCTATTCCGTACCAACGAAGTCAAAATAAGTTTTCCTTCTTTTAGCCAACGGTATAGGGCAGGTTTCTTCTCGCCGGGATCAAAAGACCGGTTCCTTTTCTTTTTAGAAACGAAATCGTAACTCACTCCCATGGTCCATCAATCATACCAATATAGGATAAAAGTGACTTTCGCTATATTTAAGATAACTAGACTCGTCGATGGTCACATATACTGATATAACCAAATGACATGGATCAAGCAAGAATGTGTAGTATGGAAATTATAAGTAGTGTGATCTTAGCATGCTTATTGCCAACTGGTCCAACCTTATGCTTTAGTGAGATCAATCTTAAATAAGTTCAAAGATAAAATAAATCAAATATCTTAAAGCTAAAAACAACCTCGAACAAATTAACCAAAAACTGTATCTAAAATGACAGTGACAAAATGTCTAATCTAAAAAGCATCTACAATACAAACTCCCACTGAAACTATATATCCTGAAAAGATGCAACACCCATATGCGTAGTGTGCTCATGAAAGACCTTAGGTGACACTCCTTTAGTAAGCTGATTCGCAATCATGGAGTTTGATCTAATGTATGGTATAGATAACTGTCCACTCTAAACTCTCTCTTTAACAATTATGAACTTACGTTGATGTTCTTCGACTTTGTCGAGCTCCTATTGTTATTGGAATATAGCACTGTCGAGTTATTGTCACAAAATAACTTAAGTAATCTTTCAATAGAGTCCACAATGTGCTGCTCTATGACAAAGTTTTGTAGCCATATCCCGTGGTTGGATGCCTCATAACACACTATAAACTTCACTACCATGATAGAAAAAGTTATAAGTGTCTGCATAACACTCTTCCAGGAAATAGCTCCTACAACAAGCAGGTAGATATAATTTGAAGTGGATCTCCTACTATCTTGGCATCCAGCAACATCAAAATCAAAATAACCAATGATCTCCAGCTTATCCGATTTTTTGCATGTGAGCATATAATCTTTCGTTCTCTACAAGTACTGCATGACCCGTTTGGCTGCTTTCTAGTGATCCAATCCTAGGCTACTTAAATATCTCCATAGAATTCCAACAATGTACGCAATATCCGGACGCGTACAAACCTGAGCATACATTAAACTTCCTACATCCAAAGCATAAGGAATCTTTTGCATTTCCTTAGCTTCAAAGTCATTCTTGGAGAATTAACTTAAATTGAACTTATCTCTCTTAGACACAGGGATATCACCTGGTTTATAATCATGCATTCCAAACCTTTTAAGTACCTTTTCGATATAGCTTTTATGTGATAATCTAATAATACCTCGATAGCATTCCCGATGTATCTGAATCCCTAAAACAAAAGAAGCGTCACCAAGATCTTTCATTTCAAATTTCTTTGACAGAAGTCTCTTGGTTTCGTGCAATAAGCCTATATCATTAGTGACAAACAATATGTTATCGACATATAAAACTAGAAAAATGTACTTACTTTTACTGAACTTATGGCATATAAAATCATTATCCAAGTTCATCTCAAAACCGAACGAGATGACAACTTGATGAAATTTGTAATACCATTGACGAGATGCCTGCTTGAGTTCATAGATGGATTTTTGTAGTTTACAAACCATTTGCCTTGCATCTCCTGACACAAAGTTTTCTAGCCTCACCATATAAATCATCTCATCAATGTCACCATTGAGAAATGTTGTCTTAACATCCATCTGAAGCAACTCAAAATCAAAATGTGTCACTCATGCCATTATTATCTTGAAAGAGTCTTTCAAAGAAACTGGAGAGAAGGTGTATTTATAATGAATGCCTTCTTTTTGTGTAAAGCCCTTTGTGAAGACGAGTCTTATACCTTTCTACATTGCCTTTCGAATCCTTTTTGGTCTTAAATATCCATTTGTATCCAATAGGTTTTGCACCTTTAGGCAAGGTCCCAAACATCATTGTCCCTTATGGACTTTATCTCTTCATTCATGGAATCAATCCACTTTTGAGAGTTAAAACTTTCCATGGCTTGACAAAAGTTATTTGGATCATCTTCCACCATACTAATGTCAACTTCATGTTCTTAAAGAAATATAACATAATCATCTGGAATTGCACTTCTCCTCTCTCTCATGGATCTCCTTAATGGCATTGGTTTTTGAGGTTATGGAGTTTATTCTTCTGGAACAAGTTGTTGAACTTGGGAAGGAGTTTCCATAACATTGTCTTGATCCGGAATTGCTTTTTGAACAATGTCAGGAATGGAAAACTGACCCTGATCATTGTCAATAGCAATTAAAGGAATTTCAACAAGTTCCTCCTAAAAAAACAAAGTCCTTAATCCTTTCTCCCCCCGCAAACTTAACATGCTAAAAAAACCGAGCATTTTTTGTCTAAAAAATTTCTTTAGTAGTGGGATCATAAAACTTGTAACCTCTGGATCTTTTAGAATATCCAATAAAAGTAACAACTGATAGTCCTTGAGTCTAGTTTCGTTTCATTTGGCCTATAAGGCCTTGCCTCAACTAGACATTCTTAACTATGCAAGTGCTTTAAACTTGGCTTCTTGCCCGTCCAAAGTTCATAAGGGGTCTTATTAGTTGCTTTATTTGGAACTTTGTTGAGTATATATGCAGCGGTCTCGTGCTTCTCCCCAGAGTGATTCTGGCAAGGTAGAATGACTAATCATACTCCTCACTATATCCTTAAGAGTTTTGTTTCGTCTTTCAGCAACACCATTAATACTAGGTGAACTTGGCATAGTGTACTGTAAGATGATACCACATTCCTCTAGGAATTTAGCAAATGGTCTTGTACATTGTTCACATGATCTGTCATATCTACCATAGTACTTGCCATCACTTTCAGATCTGACGCTTTTGATCCTTTTATTGATCAGTTGATTCTCAACTTCAGCCTTAAAATTTTTAAACACGTCTAAAGACTTTGATTTGTCATGGATGAGATAAAGGCAGCCATATCGTGAGAAGTTGTCTATGAACATTATAAAATACGGTTGGTCATTCCAAGACACCGTAGGGAATGACCTACAAATATTCATATGGATAAGTTATAAGATGTCTGAAGTCCTATTGACATCCAATCTCCTGACGTTTGTTTGTTTCCCTTTAATACAATTAACATAAGTATCAAAATCTGTAAAATCAAGGGGATGGAGAATTCCTTTAGATGCAAGTCTCTCAATTATCCTTTTGAAGATGTGACCTAATCTCTTGTGCCATAACGAGGCAGAATTCTTGTCGTTTAATTTACACTTTAAACTTCATGTACCCACATGCACGACTTCATTAAATGAAGCAATATTGTCAAGCATATATAGATTATCGTAACCTGATAAAGAACTGACACCAACCAAATTTGAATTTTGAAAGAAACTGAACAGGCCATTTTCAAATGAACAACAATAACTAGATTTGTCTAAAGCAGAAATAAAAATTAAATTCTATCTAAAAGATGATACAATGAAAGTCTTAGCTAAATCTAAATAAATTCCAGTTCTTAACAATAATCTAAAAGTTCATATTGCTTCGACTTCTACCGACTTGCCGTCACCTACATAGATGTATCTTTTACCATCATTTGATTTTCAACAACTCAGGCAACCTTGCATAGATATACTGATGTCAGTTGTTGTAGCAGAATCTAACCACCACACGTGTCTAGGTATCGTAGTCAAATTAACCTCAGAATAAACGAAAGTAAGAAGTATACCTTTCTTTGCATGCCACACGTGATAATTGGCACACTACTTTACATGAACTTTAGCTCCACAGAAGTAACAACCATTTAGATTTTCTTTCTTTTTCTGTTTCTTTTGTGTTGTCAGAATCACAACTTCCTTAATTTTTTTTTGTTCCTTTTGTCCTTAGATGTTAAGGTTAAATGAGCACTTTTTGCCTTATCATGCTTCAACCTTTCCTCTTCTTGGACGCAATATGAGATGAGATCATTAAGAGACCATGTCTCCTTTTGACAGTTATAACTCAACTTGAATTGGCTGTATTGTGCCGAAAGAGATATCAAAACCAGATGCACTAGCAACTCTTCAAATAATTCCAACTTGAATGCTTTCAATTTTGAAGCAATGTCAGACACTTCCATAATATACTCTTTTATGTTTTATTTTCCTACGTACCTCATTAAGATAAGCTTTTCCAAAAGTATACTTGTTTCAGCCTTTTCATTTTTGGCAAATCTTTTCTCAAGATCCTCAAGGAAACCGTTAGCTGTAGTAATATGATCGAACATAATGCCCAGAAAAACTTATAGAATGACACTTTCCATGATCATCAAGCTCATATGATTCGACCTTTTCCAATTTTCCATCGCCATCTTTTGATCAGAGATACTCTCACCAATAAGTGGATCAGGTTGATCTACTCCTAAAGCAAGATCTAAGTCCATGACTCTGGGAATAATCAAAACGTTCTCCTTCCATGACTTAGAATTAGTGCCATTAAGCATAGGAATTGAATTAATACTAGCATAGATATTTCCAGCAGAACCAGGAACTAAACAAAGATCAAAATGAAAAAATCTAATTTACAACACTATAATATGCCAAATTAATTATATACAGATAATAGTAAGGCCCCATCACAAGATAATGTTAATATTTAGTCTTTGAATAAAAAAACTAACTCGTAAGTGTTACCTTAGTGTAGTGATTAAACACTGGCAATAAGGCATGTCAGACAATAAACCTTTTTTTGGACCGATTTGATGTTCACATATTATACCGAATAATTACTACACATTTAACACCACAAGTATATATGCAATTCGAGTTAAATATTAAATTTCTTTTGTGCCAATCAATATTCGCATGAATAACATACATACAATATTTTTTTAACATTCTAAGTTAAATTAATTTTCACAAGAGAGGTTATTTTGGCAACATGTTGCTTTAATTAATTTAATTTCAAATGCTACATATTTATTTAAATTACCAAAATCTGAAGTTAAAATACCTAAATTTTGCATAAGCTATATGAAAGCCTCGTAGCTCTAATTTCTTAATGCTATGACATTGACAATTCTATCAGCTTAAATCGAGAATTGGGTCAAAATTTTACAAATCAAACTAAAAATTATAAATTTTGAACCCCAAAATTCATTCCTCAAATTTGGTTCCAAGATGCTAAAGTTTTAGGGTTATTTATAGTCTTTATCTAATGGTTAAAGAATAACAATAAATAAAGCTGATTCTCCTTTTTATCCAAAGGTCATGGCGACTAAGCTTTTCATGAAAAACAACCATCGATAAAGATTAGAGGCTTTTGAAAATCACCTTTCCAACATAGCTTACCGTCGTCTGTTTCGGCGGTTTCTTAAAAAAAAAAACTAAAAAATAATAATAAAGCCTGATTTTTGACCAAATCCATGAACTAGTCAAATCCATATATAGAAATTCCAAGATTACGGAAGACAAAAATCAACCATTCTGACCTAATTATGAAATAAGGCTTTGATACCATTTGTTGAGTTTTAATCTTTTTAATGTTAGGATTCGTTTATATCAAATCATTAATAATTAAATAAAAGTATAAGCATACTTAAATCTATTAAGAAATATGAACTGGAATCTTACAGTTTATCTTCAAATTAAAATGTAACCTTTTTCAAAATTTTTCCTTAACTCTCTGCTTTTTCTATAATAATAGGATGTTAGAAGAAGTTGTGCGTACATTTAATTTAAGGACCATAATCACTTTATTAGGATAAAACTCTAATCTAATTTTTAGTTTGGTCAATCATAAAATTAGAAATTATACTACACATATAAAACCTACATTTAAAATAGATGAATAAAATCCAAAATATCAAACCTTATTAGATTACTGTACTTAATTGGGCTCAATTTTATATAACAACCTTTATACACAATTATGCGCGTATGAGCCCGTATGTTTGATTAATAATCTTTGCACTTGAAGCCTTACGGGTTCTTTCACTCGAACCCTCTGAAAAGATAATAGAGACAAGTTGTAGGACATAGCTCTCATGGCACACTTAGACATCTCCGTCTAATAATATTAATATTGTATTCGCCCTCCTTTAGAAATACCCAAAATGAGTGCCCAGATATGACAAAAAAACTCTAATGCAATTCTTTTTTGAAAAAGGACTCATTTTCTAGTAGTATGGAGGTGGATATTGACTAATTGGAGTAAACATGGTTTAAAATAGACGTTGATCAACAAAAATGATTGCTTTATATTCAAATTATCGAGCAAAGATAACATTTCAAAAATAATTCAGGACCATAACGCTTTAATAGAAAGCCGCTCTTAAAATAAAGGCCTGAAATGGATTTAAGGTATAAAAAGCTTGATTGGGTCGGTCGTGCTAGGCCCAAGCCCAAGCTTAGAAAGACACATGGGTTGATCGGTCCATTCCTCAAAGATGACCTAATTCCTACAGGTATTTACTATATAAACTCATTATCTCGCTATAATAGAGGTACGACTCCAGAACCCTAATTTTCTCTTGAGAAGACTACTAAAATCTTCACAGAAAGACTAACTTGAGCGCCGGAGGGGCCTTCCGGGAACTAACCCCCGGCGTGTCTTTGTTTGTTTTGCAGGTATTTCATAGCCAGAATCGCACGGATTATGGATCAAAATAACGATATTCCAGTCCAGCAAAATCCGACTGAACCAGTTGACGCCTACCGTGGGGCCCAGCGTCAGGGCACCACGTTTAGAACCACACAGATCAGTCAGGCGGCAGCAGCCAACCCTGATATTGCCGCCATCGCGGCACTTACCTTACAACGAATAGGCTTGTGATTACCCGCTGCCTTTCCGTTGACGCTGCAACAACTTGTCACCCAAAACCCTAGTGCAGATGAGCTACCGCCGCATAACCACGCCCAATCTTCACGTCCAGATGATCAACCATAACTTCAAAAC
>JANKYE010000002.1:11717533-11727674 GCA_032467995.1 Erythroxylum dillonii | reverse complement strand
GGGTTTGATCTGGCATGTTCTTAGAATAGAAAGATTGGGGTTTTGATTCAATAGGATTAGGGGGTTTCAAGAACCTTGTTTTCTTGGGGTTTCCGTATCAATAGGCAAATAACTTTCATATCCATCTCCATAGATCAAATTCCCAAAAATTAAGTGGTTACCTTGTCATATCTAATAAAAGTTGCTTTTAGACTACCATATCTTCATCAACTGAAAATGTTAATTATCTCTATAAGTAGCACGTCTCTACATAATCCCACTAAATAGTATAACTATACTTTCATTAACCTTTTTCTAAACATGATAAAGTCATAATCATCTCTAAAAAAACTCTTTGAATAAATCAAAGAAATGAATCTTTCAACATCTTATAACCTTTTAACTATATATCAAATGTATCAATAAAGGCATTGTAGCGCCCCATTACCCTAAGGTACATATCGGAACACCCTACAGACATTCCAGTACATAACCTATAATAATGGCGTGCTACGTTCAATCATAACATTTAGTTAACATGGCATCATCTATCTTTATTCTCTTAAAAGACCTTATAAGGAAAACACAATATTTTAAAACCAAATTTCATCTTTTCATTTCATAAACACCGAATGTCTACATTGTATCTTTCAACATCCATACTAATACAACATCATAGCCTAATACAAAAATGTGCTACATAAAAGAGGAAAATACACAAAAGCTATCTAATATGTCCATATCCAACTGACCGACTTTTGAGTCATTCCTTCATGTTCCCAAAAGTAAAAGTGTCCCTCAGTAGCTAAAGTTGTCCCTCGATCTTGAAAAGTCAACATTGCAATTTTGGTGAGTTTTACGAATTCAATGAGGTAACCATCATCGATGGTTCACTTAATTCATGCATCATATCAATGCATATAACATATGTTTCACCATTTTGCATAATTGGTCACATATCACATTCTCACCCAAGAGTAGACAATTTTGCATTTTAATCAATCAAACATACTTAATAAAATGCATATGAAATGCTCATGTGATTCTTGTCCAATTATTACGTTATTGTGACCGAGTGCCTAAACTGTCCTGTATCTATTGTGAATACCGGGCTCATTTATACTGTCCCTTATCTGTTGAGGATACATGACTTATTTTACATAGTGAGCCATTGGCTCTTAATCACATTGAGAGCTTTAAGGTCGTTTTCAGTGGCTACTCAGATCACACCTCTCATTAAAGGCTTTGCTATAGTATAATAATGTTGAATCTAAATTCATTATCAAATACTCTCAAAAATGAACTAGACTTCTTATAAAGTTCCATACATGATAAGAAATAGATTGTTAAATAAAAATACTTGATCCAATTTTATACAAATAGTTTGTATGTGTTGGATCAAATGAAACTTATATTTATGCCGCTAAAGTAATATTTCCAAACGACATTACCGACGTCTATACTATTTCCGTCGGTAGTTGTTGAAGGTTTCTTTACCGTCGGTAAATTTCCGTCACTAATTTAAATTTCTCTTGTAGTGTTTGTGATAGGTGAGAGGAATAAAATTTTTGTAAATTAATAACTTCTAATATATAATAATTTTATATGATCTCAATTTGAATTGATAGGCTAATTCTCAATTAATTACTATTCTTTAATTAATACGGAGGATAAACATCGTGGTAAAGAACTATATGCATAACATGGACAAGTTCCTTAATTGTTATATCTCCATCCATAATAAATCATTGTTTCAAGAAAAAGCAGTCTCCGTCTTTGGTGACGCTTACCATCGCTGGCAGGCTTATGTTAACCAATCAATATCTGAACATAGGAAAAAACTAATTAATAATGTAAAAACCATTTTAAAGTGGATGTCCCTAAACTTACAAGAACTAAATGCATAATACCGACAAGCCAACGGTGGTTTGGTACGGTCTTTAATCATTATGTATTCATCCTTGGTACGTAAAAAGGGAGTCCAGATTTTTTGTTATAATATTTTATTGTGTCCAATAAATCTCAACTATTTATTTTGTGGACCCTACATAAAGCTCGCAAAATAAATGACTGAGATTTTATGAGACAGAATAAAGTAGAGTAAAATTGGACAAAAGATCTGAACTCGTAAAAAGGAGTTGGGCGAAGTCATTAGTGCGAAGAAATTAATACAATAAAACTCCCATCTTTGGTCACACTCGTCATTTACACAGCTGAAGGAACGCCCAACAGAGACGATCGCATTAGGATACCTACGTGGGGTAGATTGCAGGAAAATGTAAGTTTCAGTTTATGATTAATATTTTATTCTGGTAATTTTAAGTCTTTTTACGAGTTCACTTTTTAGCGTAGTTTTATTGTCAACCATTGAGATTTTTTTTTTTGAGATTTTTTATAACATAAATTAACTAGCAATTTTTTTAATATAAGTGACTGGATTAATGGGAAATGGGCATGTGCACCGTAACGCTAGCTGAGCTTCGGTGCATCATGACAGGGTTAAAGCTTGTTCGGGAATTGGGATTTACCGAAGTAATTCTTGAAACTAAGCTTGTTAATTTTATTTGTTAAGGTGAGATGGAAACTAATTAAGCTTCTTCCAAGGGATAAGCTATAGTATTTTTGAACTTATTTGTGGTTACATACGCAGGTTTTAGAATTAATTGTGTATTTTGGGTTAGAAATTAAAAGGTTAGGGAAAACACCATAAAATAAAAAGCATAAAACAAAGCCATCTAGTCATCATTGTGAAGAGAGACCTTTAAAAGGTATACATGAGTTTGCAGTTTACTTCTCTTTTCTAACATTTGTATACGGGAGAGTGATAAAGTAGCTGGAAACAGCAACGACTCTTTCTTTTCTTTTTTATTTTTATTTGAGAATTAATTGAACTTCAATTTCCAATCATGAAAATACTAGGGACGATCCAAGTTTCCTATCTTTGAAGGAAGCAATACATCGGAAAGAAGGAACATCTGGATTATTTAAAGACAATACAGTTAGAGATAGCACTGGTACAATATAGATATATATACCTGCTTTAATCAAACGAAACCATCATTTGGATTTATTTGGCTCACTGTTACTATAGGTAGCAAACAGCAATAAAAACAGTAAAAGCGATGAAGACAGAAGGTTGAAGAAGAAGGGAATGATGGTTCAGATTCAGAATTTGTAGGTTGTGGGTTGTCACTTAAATCCATAAGATTTTCTTCCAGAGGGAGGTTTCTCCTTAATCTTGGACGGCGACATAACTCCATTAGAGGGAGGTTTCTCCTGAAACTTGGGCGGCGACATAACTCCATTAGAGTTTTGCACACTAGAGCTTTTATACTCATCAGAAATTACTGTTAGAAAACGTCTCCGTTTGATGAATTCCTGAAAGATGAATTCCTGAAAGATGAATTCCTGATCATCCATTCTGATCGCGCCCTCGCGCCCATCGGTGATCGGCCTTTTATTTTCTGTTTCTTCATTTTTTGCGCGCGCCATCCATTTGCTACAATTATTGTGCTTCCTTTTCTGCCGAGATGTTTATGTTAGCTGATCAATGGAAATCCTGAAGAATGTAAGCATCCTTATAAAGTGGATGTCCTCGGGCTTACAGGAAGGAACGAAACCTTATTCCAGAACAGGGATTGTGGAACAGACGATTTCATCCCTTACAGGAATTATATGCGCATATATAATACGGACAAGTCAATGATAGGTACGGATTCTTTTTTTAAGTAATGATTTTGAAAAACTATGAATTAGAAATTAGTTCCCACACATTATATTTTCAAGAGTTTAGGTCCAAATATTGTTTAAAATTTCTAAATAATAAACTGTATCTTTGATTATAATTTGTGTAACAAGCTGTACTAACTTTTATCATTTACAACTTAGTATATATTTTGTATTTAATGTTATTTGTATTATACAAGATTTATTAAAATATTATTTTCTACAAGAGAAGTTAGATAAAAAAATTTGTGTAAAAGATATAAAAAGGACTAATTAAATGTGCATAATACGGACAAGTCAATGGTTGTTGAATTAGGCTTTTGATTGTTACATACTTATCGTCAACATCATTGAAATTTTTAGTACGTAAAAAATTATGATTTTTGCAAACTTATGAATTAGAAATTAATTCCCACACATTATATATTCAAGATTTTGAGTCCAAATAATTTTTAAAATTTCTAGATAATAAACTGCATCTTTTATTATAATTTGTATCAAAGTTATGAATACCTTATCAATACTAGTTTCGGATTTGGTTCTGATACTGTACTGTGCGAGTATTGATTAATACTGGGTATCGTTTTAAGTAATTTTTTAAAATTGTAAAATAATTCATCAATTTATTATACTATATAATTTTTAGTTTTATATAAACCAGCTTGAGCTGAAACTTGTAACAAAAATATTTACAATTATATTTACATTGCATATATCGAATTTAACATATAAATCAAATATAAGTGAAATAAAAAGAAGAAGAGAAATGAAAACCTGAAACTTCATTCGATGGAATACACGCTCAAATCGCATTGAACCTAATTCTCGCTTTTACACAAAATCATCATGATTGAGAGGAGTATTATCATCCTCATTATTCAAATTCATTGCTCCAAATAAAATGTTAATACTTTCTCATCCAAGATTATCTTCCAAGTCATTCTCATCTATCAAACTTAGTTCTTCAAAAATCTAATCTATCAAAAGAACGATATGGCCAAGGAAAATTGGTCTACAAATTACTTGTTTTGTTAAGAATATAGTAAACAAATAAATTAAACTATTATAAAATTACAAGAAATTATATCCAACTTAATAATGATAATAACATTACATTTCTTAAAGTTTTAAATTTTATTAAACAAATATCAAATTTCTCAATCTTTTGTTCTCCAATCTATTCCTTTTCTTGGTTTTCTCCTCGATTTGGGGTTTCCACGTAAAATCTATGTGTTGTTCATTTGTTTATATTGTTTGCAATCGTGTTTTGTCTTTACAAACTGGTATAAGAGTAAGGTTCATTGATTGCATCAATGGCAATCATAAAGTATGATATTCCGCTACTAGATCGCAACACCAGGTTCTCATTGTGGCAGGTTAAGATGCGTGCTGTACTAGCACAAATGGATTTGGATGATGCATTATTAGGGTATGATAAGATGCCATCATCTTGAACCTCGAAGGAGAAACAACGTAAGGATCGCAAGGCTTAATCATAGATGCATCTTTACCTCTCGAATTAGATTCTACAGGATGTTTTGAAAGAAAACTTTGTCACTTCATATGGTTGAAACTGGAATAATGATGTATGACGAAAAGCCTAACCAGTAAATTGCACTTGAAGCAAAGGTTGTATTCTCACCGTTTGACAAAGGTACATCCGTTGATGATCACTTAAATGTGTTTAAAAAGATTGTTTTTGATTTAGAGACTATGGAGGTAAAGTATGAGGATAAAGATTTGGCTTTAATATTGTTAAGTTCGCTACCTGCATCATATTCCATTTTTAGGGATACTATTTCATATAGTCATGATACCCTAACCTTAGAAGAGGTATACGATGCGTTACTTTCTAAAGTGAAGATGAAACAACTTGTTTACAGATTTGAGGCTCTTGTTGAGGATCTTGTTGTTTGTGAGAGACTACAGGAGCGAAATCCTAGTGGTAACGGATGGGGTAGGTCAAAATCCAAGCATAGAAACAAAGTCTACAACTACTACAAGAAGAAAGGTCACATTAAAGTTGAATACTGGAAATTACAAAAGAAAGAAGAAACGAATTCAAAGTGAAAGCAAATATAAAAATCTAGTAAAGCTAGTGGTTGTTGTACAAGATACATTTGGTGATGGTGAGCTCCTAGCAATTTCTGAGGGCAGGTCTAATTCTGACGAAGATTGGATTATTGATACAACTTCACTACAAAAACGTCGTAGAAGGTCAGAAAACGTCAGAAAATACTTTCTGCGACGTTTTACAAAATGTCACAAAAAACGTCAAAGAAGGTGTTGTAGGCAAATGGTTTCTGTGACGCTTTTCATAAAACGTCGCGAAAAACCCTGACATTCGGTGACATTTTTTAAAATGTCACCAAAAGATAAGATATTGGGCGACGTTTGTAAAAGTTTCTGCGACGGTTTTAAAAAACATCGCGGAAATGACCTAATCATCGATATTTAAAAAACGTCGCAGAATACGTACAATTCGTGACATTTGTTTTCAAAACATCGTGGATTGTATGAAATTTATTTGTTTCAATTTTGCCGAAAATAATTTTATTTTAATAAATTTTCAATTTTATAATTATTTTTCATTTATCTGAAAATGATTAATATTTAATAATTATTCAATATTAATTTGAATTTTTCTTTGTTTTCATTTATCCAAAAAATAATAATTTAATAATTATTCAATTTTTATTTTTATTTTATTTTTTCATTATTTCGAAAATAAATTTAATTTAATAATTGTCAATTCTAAAGGTTGGCAAAGGTCTTATGATTGTGATGAAAGGGCAAAAATAGTCTACTAGTTTTTATGTCTTGCAGGGTCCTATAGTTGTTGGTGATTCAGATGTTACTACCCAATCTATGATTGGTGGTGATGTTACGAAATTATGCCATATGCTGCTTGGATATATGAGCTAAAATGGTATGGCTGAGCTTGGTAAACAAGGACTACTTGACGGATAGTGTATTAGTAAATTGGAATTTTGTGAGCACTATATTTTTGGGAAGCATAAGAGAGTTAGCTTCAGGAAAGGCTTTCACAACACAAAGGGAGCACTTGATTATATAAATTCTGACTCTGGGGACTAACCAGGGTGACTTTTAAAGGAGGCGCTAATTACATGTTTACGGTTACTAATGACTTTTCCATAAAAGTCTGGGTGTTCTTCTTGAAGAAAAAGAGTGATGTGTTTGCGACTTTCAAACAGTGGAAAATCATGCTTGAAAAGCAGACAGGGTGACAAGTTAATCATCTACGTACTGATAGTGGTCTGGAGTTTTTTTTTTCTAATGAGTTTAATGCCTTCTGCAATACAAACGGAATTCTAAGGCATTTAAAAGTTCCTGGTACCCCACAGTAGAATGGTATGACAGAGCAGATGAATAAGACTTTTATGGATAAGTTACAGTGTATGCTCTCCAATTCTAGATTACCTAAGTCATTTTAGGCTGAAGTAGTAGCTACTGCTTGTATCGTTCTTAATCGCTCTCCTTCGACTGCCATTGAGAAAAAGACTCCAAAAGAGGTATGGTCTAGTTCTCCTGCTAATTATTGTGATTTGAGAATTTTTGGTAGCCTTCATATGTTCATGTTGACAATTGAAAGTTAGAACCCAGATCCAGAAAGTGTATCTTTCTTAGCTACAATTCAGACTTGAAGGGATTTAAGTTATGGGATCCTAAGAGTAGTAAAGTCATTATTAATAGAAATGTTATTTTTAATGAAACCATTATGCTTAAGGGTTTGTCTTCTAATGTTTCGGGTGATAAAGATCAATAAATATCAAAAATGTAGGTGGAGTTTGATATAGGGATAAAGAATACACTGGAAACTGCACCTCAGTCTAGTCCAGAGATAAAAGATGATGTTGAGACATTCACTCAGTCACCGCAACGTTGTATAGCTAGAGACAAACCTAGAAGAGAAATTAAACCTACACAGAGAGATGCTGAGGTTGATTTGGTTGCTTATGCTTTAAATGTAGGGGAGGGTTTTAAGTTTAGTGAAGAACCTTCTACCTATTCAGAGGCAGTTAGTTATGATGACTCTGAAAAATGGATGATATCTATGTAAAAAGAGATGGAATCCCTTCATAAGAGTGGTACTTGGGATTTAGTGAGATTACCTGAAGGTAAGAAAGCTATTTGTTGCAAATGGGTATTCAAGAGAAAGGAAGGCACGCCAAGAGTTGAAGAAGCCAAGTATAAGGCCAGGCTAGTTGCTAAGGATTATAGTCAAATTCTGGCGTAGGCTTTAAAGATGTATTTTCTCCAGTTGTAAAACATAGCTCAATTCGAGCCTTGCTATCTAGTGTGGCTATATATGATTTTAAGGTTGAATAGTTGGATGTCAAGACAACATTCTTACACAGAGAACTTGAGGAGAACATCTACATGCAACAACAAGAGGGTTTCATAGCTATAGGGAAGGAAGAATGTGTGTGTCTGCTAAAAAAGTCCCTATATGGTCTGAAACAGTCACTTAGATAATGGTATAAGAGGTTTGACTCATTCATGATTACTCAAGATTTTAGAAGAAGCAATTATGATAGCTGTGCCTATCATACAAAGGTCATTTGTTTGTTTACTCTTATACGTTGATGATATGTTGGTAGCAGCCAAAGATAAACTAGAAATGGTAGAGGTGAAAGGCCAGTTCGGTAGAGAGTTTGAGATGAAAGATTTGCATGCAACAAAGAAAATACTTGGCATGGAGATTTTGAGAGACAGAAAAGCAGGTAAATTTTATTTAAACCAAAAGGGTTATATTGAGAAAGTTTTGCATAGATTCAATATGCAAAATGCAAAACACATTACTACTCCATTAGCTGCACGTTTAAGACCTTCATCTACTTTATCTCCTAAATCAGATAAAAATATCAGTCTTAGCTATTGTCTTCTTGTTGCTTCTCTGTGTTCTACAAACCGTGTATTCAGTCCTTTCCTATCATCATTTGTGATGATCTAGTCCGAATTCTCTTTTCTCATTCGGTTATGGACAATCTAGATTCTATAAACCAAGTTGTTTATGTGGTATTAGTGTGATCGAAGCTTGGTTTGTAGTTTTCAAGTGATCTTAGTCATTGTCTAGTTTCAAATGAATGTCGAAGTTCGCCAATCATATAGGAGACAATTCCAAATAGGTTTTTGCTTGTGATCCAAAACTTACTATTGGCAATGTCATATTCATGTGGAATGATAGGGAATGAGCTTTCTTAAAGCATAATATAAACCATGACATACCCTACAAGATTACTATTAAAGAAAGACTAAATAATATGATAACAGATTACCTATTACTATTATTTTGTTCCTACTTTATTTTATGGACATTTATCTATTTAATAAATAAGACTTACAAATTTTTGATAAGAATTATACCTTATTCTACAAGATTACTATTAAAGAAAGACTCAATAATATGGTAATAAATTACCTGTTACCATTATTTTGTTCCTGCTTTATTTTATGAACATTTATCTATTTAATATATAAGACTTACAAATTCATCATAAGAATTATACCGTATTTTACAAGATTACTATTAAAAAAAGACTCAATAATATGGTGACAGATTACCTGTTACCATTAATTTGTTCCTACTTTATTTTATGAACATTTATCTTTTTAATAAACAAGACTTACATTTTTTTATAAAAATTATACCTTATTCTAAATAAAAGGTAATAGAAACTCATTCTTAAAAAAAACAAAAAGGTGGTACAGTCTTACTGTCAATATCAGTTAGTTTATTTACAAACGGTCAAAAATTTTAGCTTCTTTAACAATTGATTCTAAATTATATTGTTGGACATAACTAGGACCGTAGCATATCCTATCAAATATTCCGTTATCAAATTTAGTTATTAATTTTTCAAAATTCCTATAAATTTAGTCAAAATATTATTTTTGCTAGTGCGAGTAATAGATAAAAATCTACGTCGTCATCAATCAAAATAATTTTTTGACCTATTTGAAAATTTTATTGATATAAATTTACAAAAAAATTGTCTCTTTTTTCTGGAATAATATTTTATATTTTAAAATATTCCACTCAGAAATATATATAAAAGTGAACAAGTGCTGTTGAAGGAAATGGAATTTATGGAAGGCAAAACTGAGACATAACTACTTTAACGGTCCGTGGGCATTAATTTCATTTTTAGCTGTTGTCTTCTTGCTGCTCCTCACTATTCTGCAAACCGTGTATTCAGTCTTTTCCTATCATCATGCGTGATGATCCAGTCTAATTCTTTTCTAGTATTCGGTTATTAAACATAGAGAAATTGAGTTTGAAGAATGAATCTCATTTATGAGCTAACTAGGTCAATTAGTTATATATACAGAGAACGAAAAACTGAAACAAAGGATAACTATGGTTACAATTAATTACTAAAATAACTATGGTTAAGTTAACTATAGTTAATAA